>WHPZ01582854.1:0-22681 GCA_016617965.1 Macrosiphum rosae | reverse complement strand
CATTATGTTTTGCCGGTTTCATTCATATAAAACGTATAATTGATGATGATATAAAATTATATTATATTATGCTATAATCTATTGGCATATACTTATTAACATATTTTATTTTATGTGATGTACATTTTGATTGTATGTGTTCGCACTTATATCGTGTTCTTTTGATATTGTATATATATAATTATTATTGAGCCTATATTTGGTTTTCATTTGGCCACAATGCATTAAATAGGTAAACTTAAGCTAATATAATAATTACATCTGCATTGTCTGTGAATGAACATAATAATTCATAATAATAATTGTGTAAGTATATTCGGGTTAAATTAAATTAACACATTTGTGTGATGTGTAATAATTTCAGAATTCTAATTTTGATATTAAATCCAGATCCACACTGAAGCTACAATAAATAGCCGTGGACTGTGATGAATCGTCTAAAGACTCCACAACAATATAATAAGATAATAAAAGGTATTATCAAAAACTGTATACCTATAATAGTTACTACAAAATATTATATGTTCCTACGAGTAGAAACTTTGAATGTTTTATATATAGGTATAGGTACAGTCTTACATTCTATCTCGGACATCAAAACAAAGAATTCTAAACAACATTAGCACGGAACAAACCAGCAGAAGGCTATATAATATGTAAGTAATAGTATATTTGAAATGTTAAAAAAAAACTATCATTATCGTGTTTGAAACCGTCATCTAGTTGATAAATTTCGAAAAAAACCATCAAAAAAAAAATAAATAATAATAATAATAAGAATAACTTCATATACACACACACACACACACACATATAATAATATACACACGCTATGTCAGCGGCGTATGCTTATATATATATATATAATAATTGACCAGATGGTGGTTACGACAGAAAACTCGGAGAAACGTTGAAAAATGTCAAAGACGATGAAGTAAAAAAAAAAAACCGAAATGGGTATATACATATACATCACTGGTCTTATATATAATAATATGATTCAATACATATTATATTTTATATAGAATATGCGATACGCAACAATGTACTGTAACGACGACGGCCGCGAAACAGGAAGAGGTAAAAAAACGCGCACGCGCTAGCGCGTTTTTTTAATATTTTTTATTGAATCGTCGCCGCCGCCGCCGCTGGTCGCAGTCGATTTCCATTGATGCGACAACGACGACGGCGAGCGGCGAAAATGATCGGTCTGCGAGCGTCAGTGAATGGGCACGGCGCGATTCGTGGCAGGGTGGGGGGTTGGGTTGCAGCGCGAATGGGTTAGGGGAGTGGAGTAGTTTCCACAGTCGCCGTCGGACGGGGCGGGGCGGGTATACACGGTTTTTATATTATTATATTATTATTTTCATTCTTGTTTTTTATTATTATTATTATTATTTTCATATTATTCCGTTTTAGACGGACACGCTGCGCGGGCGGGCCGGGGTGGGTAGCCGCCAGAGGGAGGACGCGCTCCGGTAGGGGAAACCGTCTCGGACGAACGAGAGAGATCGCCACCGCGCGGTCCGCAAGCGGCGACGTCAGAGACGCTGTAAGAGCGCTCGCGCGCGCGCGCGCAGCGGATCGCACGTGACATTCCATTCACGGAACGAACGGTCGGACAAGCGCGCGCCGCCGCCGCCACCCGGGATCCATGCCGTGCGACCGGTTCCGTCTTCTCGCGGGGCGGAGAAGGGTTTCCGTGCGCGCGCTCGGAACTGGTTTTCCTCTGCTCTCCCGGCTTGCAGCACGACTCGACCGAGTACGTTCCGTCCATTATACACACACAGCCGCCGCGGTACACATTATTATTATTATTATTGTTGTATTCCGTGAGCGCACGCTCGTGTGTGCAGCGTTCGATGCGCGCCAAAAAAAATTATAACCGGAAACGCGACGTCACGGTCGGACACACCGCCTCACCTGTTTCCTCTGGCCGCGTGCGCGCTCGCGACGAGATGACGACGACGCGGCGACCCATCAATCACCTGTTGCCCGCCGCCGCGATTGACAACTCATATATAATAATACACTCGTATGTACACACAAACAAGTGTGCACCGGTTTAGTGTTCGCGTTTGCTCTCGCGCGGTTAAATATAGTATGTAATACGAATCGGTCTGGATATCATCAACGTATATTATTATGATCGCGATATATATATATATGCGTTGCAGTGGGTACGGCGGGCTAATATTTTTTTTTTTTAAGGTCAAGTCGCATTTATATCCTCGATAAAACGATGGTGATCAATATCGATGTATAATATAATAAATATTAAATATATCGTATATAAATAATAAATTGTGATCGAATGATCCGTCGCAGCAGGCCGCGCAATGTTGTGCAGAATAATATTATAATGTGGTGCACGTGTGTTCGCCGTAAAGCGAACTATTATTATTATTATTTGCATACGACAACGATACGAGGAAGTGCGCACCACCCCCGACCACAACACGTGGGGCCACCCGCCGGCGGTTGACGACGATCGTGGGAGAATTTTTCTCTGCTTTTTTTCGCGGTAAACAATCGGAATAAAAACAACTACCGCGTGCCATTCAACGGGACGACAATGGAGCGCAGGAAGAAGAGGAACTCTCCGAATATATACGTATATAAAAATATGTATAATATTTTTATGTATGTACATAATATAATATAATAATATATGTGCAGTGATTGTACACACACACATATACAAGCATGAATATGATATATGTGTAAGTATAATAATAATATGTATATGTATGTATATGGGGTCGGCCGCCACTGAATGTGCACCGATTGTCCTTATCCGCCGGCTATATAGGCGCGCTGCAGCTGTCCGTCGGGGTTACTTGCGCGTGTACCTATATACATATAATTGAGCCCCGGCGCAGATCGCGGCAAGTGTACATACATTATATTATTATTATTATTATACATACATTGTACCAGCTATTATGCGCACCGTGCAGGTAACCTAGTTTAGTCCGTCGCGTCCTTTTTTTCTCAAAGTCGACGTGTATCACCTACTCGCGCATACAGCTGGCACTTAATACGGTGTACGATCATAACACGACAGACGTGGCTCGCCGCTATTTCGACCTAAATATTATAATATATGGTGGCACCGCTCATCCTGGTCCAGATATAATGATATTATGTAACATTATAATAATATATTCCTACGAGTGTACAATATGTAGAGGTGTTGTACCTGTATAATATACTGTAACAAATCAAACTCTGCGGTATATACGTTTCTCGTTCGGAAATCGGCGAAGGGGTGTGCAGCCCGCGACCAGCAGTCTCGCGCTAGTCACGCGGTTCGTGAAGCTTTCCGCGACGGATGCGCGTCGAGACTGTTCGAAATGCACATAATATTATAATACGGTACATGATGCATATATATATACATAAGACTAAAATACCACGCCACACTGCAGCGAGCACAGGTATAGGTATATGGGCGACGGAGACTCCGACGAGTTTTCTATAACGACTAGAGAGAACGTCGACCGCGCGCGCGTAGGGAATGCAACGCGAAAAAAAGAGGAATGCCGTGAAATATTTTCGTGTAAAAAAAATGTTGACGTATCCGATGTTTAGCAATGCGCCGCCCGGCATACCTACATAATTAATCGGTACAAATTTCGTTTTTTTTTCTCCGTGTACAATATATTATCTAGCCCGCGCGTTCGTCTCTACATACACATAATAATAATAATATGAAGGGCTGTCGTCGTCGTCGTCGTCGCTGAGAGAGACGGCGACCGGAATATACGCCCCCGTGTACGGGAAATGACAGGTTTCAGACGCGATTTGGGCGCCACCCGATCGCACGTAAAGATATATATATATATAATGTATAATATTATATACGTGCGCACGGTCGCCGCCGCCGGTCGCCCGCCGCCGCCGCCGCGTAATCGAGGTCCGTCGCCACTACGCACATATATCGCAGTCGCCTGCACTCACTCGCCGTCGCCTGCCACTGACGCCGCGCCGTGCGGGGCACGTCCGCGTAATAATAATAATAACGTCGGATAACCGCGCTTGGCGCCGGTCGTGAACAGAGAAAAACGGCGTACCTAAGTATATACGATGTCTATGTATATAAGTATGTACCTACGTATACACAATGTCTATGTATATAAGTATGTACCTACGTTCTACACGTATACGATGTCTAAGTATATAAGTATTAAAGTATGTACCTACACGTATACGATAGGTATAATGTTTATGATATTATGATCATGATGTCTGTGCACACGCGTCGTCGCCGTCTTCGGGAACGCATTTCGCCACGCTCGGCGCGCCGACCACCGCTGTGCGCGCGCCGCAATTCAAGACGCGTCTATATATTGCCGGAGACGGCGACCGGCGCGGCGACGGCGACCGGACACGCTGGGACGAGCGAACGCAATTCGTTATCGGACGCACCTTAATGTGTCTACCCTATACGCTATTGAAATATGTTATTTATTATAATAGCTTAAATGTACTCATGTCCACCCTCTTTTACCCCTCTAACAGTTAAAAGGAAACATTTATTTAATTTATTTTTCGATCGACCACCGCCCTTGCACACGTTCAAATATATATCATGTAATACGCGCCGTGCTGTTCAGAACCTCGACCAGTGGTTTTCGAATGTTTTAAAGATTTTAAATTATTTTGATTTCACATTTACTTTGTTCGGAGAAACACGTATACCTACCAATCTACATATGGCTACATGACTTTCGTTTTGATGAAAACTTCCTAAAGTGGCCCTCCGAAAATATTATAATAATTGATGGTCATCCCGCATCCGTGACCTATAGAGTCCAAAAGTCTAGGTCCCATAGACTATTATATTCGGTGTCTCGTCCTGTCAACTTCTGTTATCTACGCTCGTCTTCTTTCTTTATGACGTAAAATTGTACTATTCCAATATGCGCGTGTAAGTGACAAATTATTATTAGCTACACATATTAATATATTATATACAAGACGTATATTATAATTGTTATATAGCACTGGATTACAGTTGAGATGAGGTACCACTATTATACATACTACATAGTATACACAAAAACGAACCAAATCAGTTTTATACTGTAACTATTATTCATATATTCGTTTTTGGTGTGCATAATATGTTACTGTGATTTAATGAGCTATTTTTTACCTTTAATTTATTAATTTCAGTGTTCAATTGATTTTAATTGTATGGGTTTATTTTTTATATTAATTGTTTGTTCAGTCGTTAAGAGTAGGTATACAGCTCTTAACTATATAGGTTAGTAGCTGAGACAGGAACCGGTAGTTACTTATTATAAATATTTAATAATATAAACTCTTGCAGAATATTTAGTGAATTTACATATCATACAAGTTTCACATTTCAAATGTCTACAAATAGCTCAAAAACAACGAAAATATTTCGATCGTATACAAATTATTTAAATTACAGTAACAGGACATCTATAATATGCTTGTTTAAAGGTTTTGTGAAAATGTCAAGACTCTACAGTTATTCTTTTCTGAACTACCTCAAAAATCGATGTTTTGGTCAAAAACTGGTTTTGCATCCCCGGTTACAAGTGTTTCTTATAAGCTTTTCCCAAATACGCAAAAGGATAATTACTCTCTGAATTTCCCATCTTTGAAAAATAAAATGTATAGGTACCATTGCAATAGTAAGTGATAATATATTCTTCCCGATACCACTCTCAAAACTCAATATTGTATATAAATGTACATAAATGTAGCTATGGCCTACGTTTTTGCTCCAAAACGCGATGATACAAAAATAAAAAGACACGCATATAATATATTTTATTGTAAAATCATTTATGCATTCCTCGCTCCGATCATAGTCTAAAAAAAAACCCACATCGATTTGAAATCAATATACGCATTTCTTAGCTCTGCGCACAGAATCTAAAATAAGTTTGTAGAGTTTGTATGCAATATAGGAAGCGATGATAGTTTTTTCCTGTCTTGGCGAAGATTTTTTTAGCCACGTGCAGTGTATATATCATAATATACATATTATACATGCATCTGTGTATTCTATATATTCATCAGAACCGGATCGACTACGTATATATATGCTATATATAAACCACGGCCGACTATTGAGTATATTATATTCTATATAATTTTTATTTACTTCTTTCCGTTCGATATTCGTTAATAAACTTAAAATTATTTGCCCGTCTCGTTTTGACCTATATGTATAATATGTATATAAATGATAAATCATTATAAATTGTATAATAATACACATAGATAGGTATTATAATTATTATATGCAATACGCATACAATGTTAAAATTGCGGTACGTCAATATTACGACGATGGCGCTGTTTCCTCTATAGAGCGTATGTCCAACTTGCATATTTATTGTAATTTATTTATTCCGTGATAACGGATCATACATCTGAGTATCTGACCACATCACGATCTCATAATTTGCGTCTTGTTGCATAAATTATACGTACACACATTTATGGTATAATATACATATTACATATATACGATGGGTATATCGAGGTTATTCGTCAAATATCTGCTCATCTTCTCTATAGAGAATATATTATAATAATAACATTTTTAAATAAACTTGAAAATTTAGAATCATGTTTTCAAGTAAGTATATACCTACTAAGATGTTTTTACCATCTAAGTTATCCCTGTCTTTAGATATATAGGTTTTTGTTTTAATGAGAATAATTTTGTTATGTATAGATACCTACATATTTTGTATGCAGAAAATAAATTGTTGAGTTATTAAACTTTATGTGCTAATAGGAAAATATTATTGGTCCTTATAACAGTTTTAAATAAAATATAATATTATAAGATACATATTTTAGTATAGTATTCAATATACAAGAAATTTTTTATAAACTATATAGGTACAGTTTTAATAATTTGATATTATTAATTATTTTATTTTTTAAATCATCCATCCGTTTTAGTAATAGATCCAGATTTATAAACATATTACCATTTTTATTTAAAGTATAATCATTCCAAAACTATATACGTCTAGTTTGATTTTCGATTTATATCCATTGGGATTTAAAAAAAAATCTTGCTTAACGATTTGCAGTAAAAACAAGTGGTTTTCAATAGAAAAAAAAATTGTATCAACACAGGACACTCCTTGTCCCTTGAGGCTTGAATGGTACAAAAAAAAAAAATAATATGGTGTGCATACCTCCCATACCTATAGTAGCTACCTACCTTGCATATTATTAGAAATTTTATCTGTACATTTTATGAATATTTAGGTACCTAAACTTGTCATCTGTTTATCACACACAATATTATATTTATCATTTTACTGTATCATCAATCTTTATTATTAATATACATTTTACACATAGGTATGACGCGTCTATTATATCATTTGAAAACATATTATATTACAATAATTATCGTCAAATCTACATATAATGTCGAGAATTTCAAAGAACTTTCATGACTTACACTTTTAGAGCTATAATATAATCTATGTAAATATAAGAATTCATTACATATAGTTAAATACGCATATACGTGCGCGCACAATTCATGATACCTATATATACAATATACAGAACGATTTTTACTGTAGAACTTGCATGGTTTTGAAGAGTCGGGGGAATTGAAGTTCAATGCAAGAAATTAATTGATACTTGACTAAAATTAAATTGTTTAACCAAAAGCTGATTAATATGACTAATTTACATACTGAGGTGTGGGGGTGGGGGCAATACTGTCCTCGCTCAACAAGTCTGCATGAGATTGCACGAGGAACGCGTTGTCGTTTTATCAATCAAAATCAATTAGACGATTATATTATGTAGAACGAACGACAATATTATTTTTCATTAGCAATGTATGTCACGCACGACGTGTTATTGTTTATGATATTACGGATTATCAGCTGCATATTATGTACTACCGAGTACCTACTGCAGTTTATCACGTTGAAATGTTATAATTATACTACAAATATTATTATAATAATCAATTATTTTTTTTAAGAAACTCGACACATCGCCCGCAGCCTCCCCCCCGCCATAAACAACGGTGGGATTTTTCGCTATATACGTCGACCAGTGCGAGAGTTGGAATAAAACCTATACGGTCATACATATATATGCACATCGACAATGTCATTTATTTGATGTTCTATTGGTTTACGACGTGTAAAAAGCCGGCAAATTTTGACACCCCGTCACTGCAGTAATGTAACTACAGTTGCAGTTAACGCTGCAGTACTCGATAACACCTCATCGACAGCAGACAGTGCGTCGCCCGTAGTACCTATATAGACTATTGTAATGGTATATAGATAGGTAGGTACCCATCAAATACGCGCCATCAAATTATATGGCATTTCTCTCGGTTCGAAGAAAAATCGTCAAATGCCCTTGCTCAAGGACACGTCCGCGATGAATAGACACATTATAGGTTTTTATTTATTCTTTTTCGTTGCACGGCGCACGTTGAGGAGGACACAAAGAGGAGAAGGGCCTATACTATGTATACATATATATATATATACATAATTATTATAACCCGCAACAAAGGACCGTTGGTGAATGTTTATGACTACGATGAGTATATTATATTATACATTTATACGTATATATGTGTGAGTATGTATGTATGTATTTGTATATATATTATATATATATAGGTATTGTACATAAATATCTTAGTTTGTGTGTGTGTGTGTGCGAGCGCGAGCGAGTGCGTTTGTGTGCGCGTGTATATATAATTCGCTTTGTTTTAGGGTGCCAAGGAATGAAAAAGGAGGGAAAAACAACAGTATTATCGAACACGATGCATTCCGATGGTCTGGCGTGTTCCTTTTGTGCGAGAAGATAATCACACGATCCTCCGTCATATAAATATATATATATATATGTATATAGTCTTGCCCCCCGAGGTGAGGGGGCACGGACACGTTGTTATTCAAATCTACTCGTAAATCAATATCACTCCCTCTATATATAGGTACATATATATTTTATACCTATATATATATGTATACGACCGTCGGCCAAATAAAAAAAGAAAAAGTATTTGAAATTAACTATTATATTATTCTTCATTTATTCTTCGTCTTCTTTAGACTGCAGCTATACAGTGATAATAAAAATATATATACTTTTTATTATTATTATTATTATTATTGTGATCCGGACGTTCTTGCGTATTATATTATTATCTATATACATAATACATATATACATGTATATACGTATTTGTATACTAGGTGTGTGTGTGTGTGTGTGTGTGTAGTGTGTATGTAATGTGTATATATAGTACGTATATTATATATTACTCCAGATTCGCGCACCTGTTGATTTACTTCGAGAAGAACGTTAAAAATCATTACACACAGAAGCGATCGTATATTGGCTGGGCACTATAAAACGTCGGGACGGTACCGTATACTGTATAGTCACACTGCAGTATAATATATATAAATATATTTTTTGTGTATACGGCAATATACATATACTACACAGTATTCAAAAAATGTTAATGAAAAAAACGTATATACCTCTACATAATATCATATACCTTAATTATTATATAGTGATGAGTCTGGAAAAAAAAACACAATCCAAAGTTAACCGCATACACACGACTGATGGAATGTAAGGTTGGACATTTCGTTTGATTATATTGTATTTCGTAGCTTGTGGTTATGAGGTATATGTACACGTTGGTATTTATTTCGAATTGCTAGATGAACAAAACCAGTTCAAAATAGAGAACTTGATTTTGACGAGAGGAGAAATATCTCAAACATCTAAATAGTACCTATATATTATAGCAAAAATAAAATACTGTTTTCATTAACGCTTCTTCGAAACGTTTTCCACATTTGTTTAATTTAACGTTTGAAAATGTTATTAGCATAAATGTAATGTTCGAAATTCAACCCAACCGCCGTATAATATAAAATAAAACTTTAAACAACAACGTATATATAATTGAATATAATTTCTTTTCGTAGTGCCTATAATTTATATATATATATATATATATATGCGTACGGCATACCTATGCATATATTATGCTAACGTTTTACGTTTATATGTATTTCATAATATCATTGAAATTTTAAATGATTGTCGTTTTATTTCGGCTTATATATATTACACACTATACCTATATATATATTATTACGGACTTTAGAGCCAACGTACAAATCTTCTTGTACGCATATTGACGGCTTGGAAAATGTGTGTTAGAAAATAATTAGCGCAACACGTAGGAATATAGTGTTTTTATTATTCGTAATAATCAATAGATCTGCACCTAATACAAGCATGATATCAGGACGAGATGCAACTCCGCCGTTCACGATCAAAAGCTTTAGAAATATTATATTTATAAAAATATTAGCTTGCATTCATATAATGATATATAGCTGGGACACACATGCATAAAAGGAACTCGTTTGCATTCATGCGACATGAAAATTTTTTTTTTTTTTCATTAAACGAGCGATGAAAAAAGTCACCAACAAAAGCGAGCAATTGGTTCTGATAATCGCACATGACAAATGGGAAAAACGGTGGTTCGGACGTCGAAAATTCCGAGATATAGAAGGATACGGAGGACGGTTCGTATTAGTAGCGGACATGAATGTGTACACATGCGACGCCATAAGAATCCCCAGGGGCGTGGGTGCGGTATATATCTTGTATATATAAGAAGTAAGTATGGTATGTATAATGCTCAACATGCGCGCCATAAATATATTATATAGTATTATAATACTATTATATTTTTGTCCATCTGACCTTTCCGCCGAAAAGGACATTTATCCTTTTGTGTAATGGATCCCCCTGTACCGGAAGCGTGGATCAAAAACGCAGTCGCCAACTGCACACACAGACACTCACACTCACACACGCATGCGTACATAATATACAAACACACATATAATATAATATAATGTACAAACATATATATATATAAAATAAAATATATATATATTATAATAAATAAATGTGTACAACACGACCATGGCTCGTCCTTATACACAAAAAACCCATTGACCCTATCCGCAGGACCGGATGTTCCTTATCGCGCACGCCTATCCTAGAACCGCATTCCTTACGACGACGGCGACGACGCCGTGCCGGACGAAATGTATGTGCGCCCATCGGATGAACACAACGGGGAAAAAAAACTTATTACATTTTTCGTTTTCTTTTTCTTCTTCTTATTATTATTATTTTTTTTTATATTATTGTTATTATTATTATTATTATTTAACGATATTTTTTCGTCTGCTTCCGTTCTACCAGATTTGGCCGGTAAATTAACCGGAACGGGGTTTTTCTTTCTCCCGATAAAATGGGAAACTATACGCGTGTAATAATAATTACGACTCAATGTATAATATTATATAGTCCTGTAGTACACACACTGCCGTAGATCCTACAGGGCTGTATACCTACGGCTGTATGGTACCTACGTGTGTATAATATATGATATTATTATTACTACGCAGGAGCTAAGCTTTGTACATGCAACAGGTAAATGTCGAATAAAAAGTGACCGCACCGAGTCGACGCGAAAAAAAAACACACACACCGTGGCACCGATCCCGTGTTGTAAGTATATAAGTATATGATTCCCGTGTTCTCTACATAATGATATTATCACAAAGAATTTATTGTTATTATTTTTTATACACATTTTTTTTTTTTTTTTTGGTGTTCCTCCGACTACACTTTATGTATTTATTTTTTTTCTCGGTTTTTTACACCCCCTCGGACGAAAACCAGTAGCTCTATACGCGCACCGCATTATTATAGGACAAACGCTCGATGATACGGCGCCCGTACCGCATCCTCGTCGTCGTCGTCCCTCGGAATAATAATAATAATAATTGCGGCGCACAGTAGCCTCTGCGGTGGATACGGACGGACGGCAAGGCGGGTGGGTTCGTGTCGCGTACCGAATGCATAATAGAGTATAATAATAATATAATATTAATAATAATGTACGCATAGGTAGGTACGTATATTACGACGCCGCCGCGTGTTATAAGAGACCCGAGAGAAAATAATTCGTTTACCACTCGGACAGGAAGTGCGCGGACATATATATTATATTATAATATACGAGCCGACGAAATCGGAACAAACAAAAAAAAAAAAATTTACCTGTCGAATTCACACCACCAGGAAGTTTACACTAGATATATATACTAATACACTATATATGGCACAGGTAACCGAAACATTGTGTAACTCGGCGGCCGTTATTAGGTATATCGCATGTGCGTTAAATAATATATATTTTATTATACGTGTCCGCGTGTCGACTGTAATTGTCGCCATATAGGTGTAAAATTTCGTCTGGTCGATGACACGGCGAAATAAAAAATGCCGCACATCGACAGTATTACAATTTATTTATTGATAACGCGGCACACGCACAGGTGGTTAGTACAATAATATAATCGTTGTTTTTATTATAATATTATCATCGTCATACCCGAGTGTTGCACAACAACCCCCCGACGACGACCGATGTAAAAGTCTGACGATGGGGTGGACATTTTAAGGCGTTTGAGCGTGGCGTGAAAATCTATTATAATTACAAGTGTGAGAGTGTGTGTGTATAATTTATTGTACTATTACAATAATATTTTACCATTTTCTTATATTTTATTACAAATTATTATAGTGATCGGCAGATTGTAACACACTATATAGTGTTATTATTATGTTTGTGTATTATATAAGTACATATTTGCAAAGTTTTTCAAGGAACTTCCACGCTAATGCCTTTTCAGACATATATAATATTATATATAACATAGGTACAGTTACGAGTATGTATACCCACCGCGCTGTATTTATATTTAGATGTGAAAGTTTATATGTTCGAATTCCGAATGCGATTCTGTTAGAAATGTATAACTGCAGCAGATGATGTATATAAAAATGATATACATAAAAATGATATATTCCAAACCATATGGGTATACATGGATACGTAAAACTTGTGTGCATTCGGTAACTTGGGTATAGTACCTAAGTACCTATAACCTATATGCAATTTAAAGTGCGTTAAACAATAATTATTATTCGTGTATACCCATGTGAAATATTATATATTATTAAGACTGCTTATTATTTTTAAACCGTCTGAAATGAAAATTGTTTTAATTATAATAAATATATTTATTTTTTTCAGTAATCAGTATACTTCAGTAGACAATATTTAAACGTGTGTTTGTATGTGTGCAAACAAAAAAATCATTGGAGAATACTCTTTTCGTATCAAAATATTCGTTTATGTATATAAGTAAATGTATAATAATATATTTTCACTCTTTTAAATTTCTCATTTGATAATATTGTACTAGACTAGAGTATTATAATGCTCTTTAAGTGCTCTCTAATTATTAATGTCTATGCAACTTAATCATATAGTATTTTCTAAACATAATAATGTGTACACGACTACTCAACTACATGTGTCTAAGAAAACAAATTAGGTACACAAAATAAACACGGTAAATACTAAATGAGTTTATATAAGTACAAGAACTCGAACTGCATGTTTTAGAAATAAATATCAATCATAATGTATAATTTAATAGTTTAGGTATACATTTTTTTAGTTATAGTAAAGTAGGTACATCTTTATTAGTTCTTACCTGTAATATATTATAGGCAAGAAGTTAGATCTAAGAATGCGATGTAGGTAGTTTTATTTTTACTGTATCCATAAAAAAAATCTAACGATTTTATTCATACTGTGCCGAACGCTATATAATACACATTACAGTTATTATTTATTATGATATAAAGATTGTTATTATATCATATATGTCTCGAGATGATTATTTTAATAAACTAAAAGTCAGTATTACTCAATCGGAAACTATTTATATAGATGAGAAATCACATTTACATTAATTTCAATACATTAAAACGTCTTTCGTAGTTATGTTAAAATATTTTAAAATGTTTATGTATTTATTATAATTTAAAATGAGAAATTAAATACCCGTAAACGCAGTCTTTATAGTTCAGATAGATTTATATATAAGTGACAGCAGGCCGAACGACCACTGAAACACAGTATAATATAATAGGGTCGTATCATCTATATAGAGTACGATAAACACATATACCTATATAGTCGGATTATTTAGGAAAACGCGAATGCGTTTTGAATAATTCAAAATGTACCTACGTAAGTACCTATAATATCTTTAGGTATAATATTTTAAATGTATAACACACGAATTAAGTCCGAAAAAGATTTAAAAAAGGTAAAAATAAAACTATTGTTTTTACAAATCGCATATTATTATCTTGACGACGATTAACGCTTATTTTAGAATGTAAACTGCGTTACAGGCCATAATGCACTATATGACCATCATGTCTGCAGTAACGTAACGACGAGATTGCGAACAAGGGACGATTATATCATATCATACGAGACGCCCGGCGCCTTATTAACGGTAATTCAATTACGTTTGTACGAATTAAAAAAAATATTAAAAAAAATTCCATCTCACTATACGCCATCATCGTTCATTAATGTCTCTAATGGCGAGGCAGCGATCACGAGTCACGACCGAATAATATTATTATAATGACGGGGCGACGACGACGATGCGTATTATAGTGCAACGGTCAAGTTCTATACATAGCTAAATGACGCGTATATGTATGTGGAACGTTTGTTTTAAAAACGATTTTCGTAATTGATCGCTGCAGTTTGAAGTTACGTGGTATTGCAGGGTACGCAGCAGTGTGCATATTACTGATATTCAAATATGATTGGGTTTAGGTACCTATAAATCGTACATCGAAAGTCCCCCGACGAACTACACGTCTATACGTCCACCCACGCACGCCTATGATCGTCGCCATAGTTCTATCACACGAGCATCGTTAATTCCATAGCATAATATACCTCGAGCTTCCTTCTGCAGACCGAAGTTTGTTGACGACTTAAAGTTTTCGTCTAGCAATCATAATATAATATTATAGATATATATGTATAACGGGTCAGCGAGCGATTGGCCAACATATTTTGCTCTACATTCGAGTACAACATTTAAACATATTATTCACCCTAAAAATAAAATTTCTGTTCACCAAGCAGTAAAAACAATATTATATTCCCCTTACACCCTCGTCGAAATCGATCCATCAGTACATCAGTAATACGATAGTGCATATGTTTATAACTACATTTAGTGTACCTACTCACTTTTGAATCACTAAAGAGATCAATACCTGTAGGCCGTTCTATATATGCTTCTAACCTATTCATGACGACAGTTATATATATATAATGTAATGCACCTATATATATTATATGTATGTGAATATTATAATATACTATCGAGTGTTGGACGTCCGAGAGCAATACCCTACGACCCATCATCGGCGACGGATCGTTGGGGGGGAGGGGGGTAAATTCTGAAAAGGTATTATATTATTATTACAAAGTATATTATGTAGGTACGTATAGGCCAACGGCCGCTTAATTCGTATAGCGTCCTCACAAGTCAAATTATACATTTAATATATTATATATTGTAGATTTCATATATATATATATACGAGCACGAGTTCTTCGACAGTCGGCACATACAAATGTATTAATATATGTTATGTGTGTATTATACAATAACCATCGGGTACGCTTTGGTCGCTTTGTAATGTATATAAATGTGTATGCCTGCATGCTTTATCTGAAGTAACTGCTATTCAAATAAGATGTAGAATACATACGATCGATATTATAGGTAAGTACCTAATTTTTTGTAATCTGTGTTTATTTAAATCGAAAAAACATTAGATTGTACTAAAATATCTATTGATTTATTGTGCAAGGGTAATGAAGAGATTGTAAATACAGTTTAGTATATGTGCGTTCTAATTAAAATAATGTAAACATAATATTATTGTCATGTTATATTATACTTTTCCTATCGATTTACACGGACTTAAAAACTTCTTTAATATAAGGGGGTAGTAGAAAAATAAAAATAATAATGTTTTAAAATGTACACTATTTTGTTTTTTCTCAAATAAATTATTTTTATTATTTACTATGTAGATCGGATTCGGAACCGCGGGGCGGAGGTGCGGGTATAGACGCATCGCAGAGAATGCATACGAACGGCGTACGAGAGCGTCAAGCCGCCGCCGGGAAATGTAAGATAATAATATTCCTGCGAAATTTGTATTCGTTATCCGAGGAGGTCCAGGGGGAACCCTCGCCGGGACCACGATGATAATAATATTAACAATATTATATAATATTATATTGTGTTAATGTTATATATTATAATATTATCTTATATACACACAAACGCGTACTTGGGTATACGCTAAGACACAAACACACACATACACGATCCGGTCAAACCAGCTTCCTATTCAAACTGCCTACCACCAATCTGGTTTACATCGTGTATTTTATATATTATATATATATATTGTCCATAGGTAGATACGCACAATAATAATAATAATAATAGAAAGAAAAAAACACACACACACACACACACATGAAGTACGTATCGGTCTATACAATCTCTGCACTGGCTGTTTGTGCGCGTATATATTATATATATTATGGTGGCGCCTGTCCGCGACAAAGTTATAAAGGCGCCTAGTTGGCCGCGACTGCGGCCCGCGGGTCTTAGCACGAACGCACACACAAACACACACTTCACTGCTGCACGATCGTTATATTACTAAAGCAAGCTACTGTACCAGTGGTGCTTAAAATATTATTATTATCATCATCATCATCATCGTATACGAGACGGACTTATAAAGTTATAATAATAATATTATAATTTACTCAAAAATATGACAGTACAGTTTTAACGATATCGATACTATGCGATTTGAACATTTTCGTCCGTAATTATATATTTTTTGATATGATATGGCAGGTAAAAATATGGTGGAAAAATTTCAAAAAATATATTCACCCCTGTCTGATAGATGACTCTGATCGCGGACGCCTCGTGCCTGAACCTCCTGGGCTGTGGTTGTTGTTGTTGCTGTTGCTGCGGCGGTTGTTGGTCAACCAAGGCGGGTGGCCCGGTCGTCGGTCGCCGGTCGTCGTAACTGCTCTCGCTGCCGTTGTTGTTGTTGTTGTTGTTGTTGCTGTGGTCGATATTGTTGTTGTTGTTGTTGTTGACGTGGAAAGTCGTCAACTCCACAAACTCCGGCGCCTCTGCCGTCGCCGCCACTGCAGCCGCAGCCAACGTCAACGCAGCCGCCACGTAAAACATCACCGTTAACGCGCGCGGTCCGACCATCACGCATCACCGGCCCCCAAAAACGATTTTCACGCGAACTTGATCGGAGAAGAAGAACACTTGTCGTGCGCGCGTGTTCCGTAAATTATATTGTATGCGATGTGTATGCGGTATATATAATGTTATTGTTACGGTTTTTTTCACTCAAACCGTTTGCATACCTATTTCGAAAGGGACGACAGATGTGTCTGCGTATTTAGTTTGATGTTTTAATCCGATTGAACCGAGTCGGTAAAACGCGCGAAAAAAAATACGCACGCTCGAAAAAAAATTAAAGATTTATTATGTATTTATCGTGTGTCAATTAAATCTCGATAATAACGCACTAGAGACGAGATATCGAGTAAAAATTTTAACGAATAAAAAATTATTATATCTGTACGCGTACGTAGAAAAGATCGACGACGCGGAGCGGCTGACTCGTGTGCGTGTGCGTACGACACCAAAGCGCGTGTGTGACCGTTGTCGATCGCGGTCGATGTGTCTGTGTGTGTGTCGTCGTCGTCGTCGACTGCCGCTGCTGCTGTAGTTGCCGCGCGCGTTTTCCCCATTCAAGAAACCGAAGCGGTCGCGAGCGCGTGGAGCGGCGCGCGCGCGCGCGCGATAGAACCCGCGCGTATGTGTGTGTGAGTGTGCGTGCGTGAACGTGAGTGTGTGTACGCGTGTGTTTACGTGTGTGCGTGGATGTGTGCGGAGTGGAGAGGCCTTCGACACGCACGCACCACCGACGCCGATCCGGATGGTGTATAGTAGTAGGGATGTTTTTATGAATGAACGGGCCGCCGGACGGACGGATGGATGGACGCGTGGTGTGGCGGCGGTGGGGCGGTGCGTTCTGTTGGTGCTGCGCGGGCGGGGGGAAGACGGTGCGCGAGAGGGGTCGAGTGACGGGTGAATGAGGCGGTGGCGGCGGCGGCGGCCGACGACGACGACGACGACGACTACGGCTATGATTGGAGGGCGGGTGAACGGCTCGCGGGTCGGTTGACGGCGCGCACCTGGTCCTCGAGTCCAGACTCCGACCACATCCTGCCCGGTCCACTAATTACCGGCGAGGTCGCACTGTTCACCCGCCGCCGCTCCTTGCGCGCGGCAATCGTCGATGCTGCGGCGCGGTGGCGGTGGAGGAGCGGGTAGCAGGAGCACCGAGCTGCAGAAGCAACAGCACCGCGGCAGCAAGAGGTGGCGGCGGCGGCGGTGTGTTTTATATACAGGTGCGGCGGTCCACCTTCGTCGTTGACCGCCGGCAACCGCACGCTTAAACCGAAACGGAACTCCGGTTACTACGCATAAAATCCATTACTTGCGAGATTATACAACATTAGGTCGTCGTCGTCGTCGTTGTTGTTGTTGTTGTTTTCTTATTTTTTCCTCTCAACCTCGTCGCCTTCTCGTTTTACGCCCCTTTCAAACATGCACCACCGCCGCGGCAGTGACATGTACGCTTAGAAATATATAATATTATATTATGTATATTATTTGTGGCGAGAATTTCTCCGCTCCTTACCAAAACCTACCGCGCGACACACCCCGTCACAGCCCGGTGCAGTCCAGATCGGTCCGGTCCAATCCGCCCGGTCGGCCGTCCTGCACCGTACATGTATATGTAATGCAACATGTACAGACTACAGAAATGAAATACGACACCCGAGTGTGACCGAAATGAAATTATATGCTGTCACCGAGTGCGCGCACACACACGCACACACGCGCGCTCACACTCACCGCAATATCATGACTTTGTCGTCTCCCCGAGACGTGTATTTAGTTCGCGCGGTGTAAGTTTCAATGTCGTTGTTATTATTTCTCCATTCCGGGCAAGGCACGGTGCACACACTCACGCGCGCGCACACGCACCGTATAATGTCTCTCGACTCCGACACGCACCGACGGCGATGCCGACGACCTGTTGGACGTCGACGTGATTTGTGTATGTGTGTAGAAGGATTATGTCCGTTCCCCGAATCGACACCTATCTTTTCGAACGCCTATTTATTATTATTATTATTGGTGGGTTGTAATAAAATATCTGTAATACTCGAAAACATCGGTCTGCAACGATTGAACGCAATACTGGTTTGAAAAGATTGGTTATTGATATCATCTGGAAAATAGACTGATGGTTATATTATCATGCTATAAGAGTGTTGTATAAAAGCAGCCCATACGCGATCAATATTATTGGATCAATAGGTTTATTGACAAAATTATTGACCGCGTATCGGTTACATCGAAAGTACTTCAATAATGAGTATTTCCAATACTTGAATAAATAATAATAAGGAATTATATTTAACTGTTGTAATTATTAATATTAGTTATATAATTATTTTAAAATTGTAAAGATTGATTATTCAGATCTTGTCAGCTTTTCTTGTTTGTAATTAAATTGTTTATATTATGTTATATAACCCTTCTACCACTACCACAATCATGTGCATAAAAGTGGAACATATTTTTTTTGGTTAAAAAAAAAATTATAATATTGTAAATATCTAAACTGATTTGATGATATTTGACGGATTTTTATTGATAACAATAATATTAATCGCTTATGGGCTCAAGGCCGTGGGTCTGCGGAGGACTATAGGAAATAAGACGAAATGGAGTGTGCTGATTAGAACACTAGCCGTAGGCGAAAGATGAAATTAAAATTTGTCAGAAAAGCCGCAAACAGAGAAGATAAGGACTTAGACGAGGCAAACTGCAGGACTATATCGGATTATTACGACAGTCGTCCACATCGCAGAAACGCTGGACCAGCAATTATAATAACTAATATTATAATATACATTGTGCTGGACTCCATTCCAATCTTATTTGTATCGTTAACTGTAGTTTGAGCAACCCAGAGGAACCTCAAACAATTTGTGAAAATTTTGTATAGCAAACGGTCAGGAGCCTCGAGGGATATTTCATTTATTGTTGTAGCGGTTGATATATATATTATATTTGCGAAACAAATTATCCTTCTTCGTATAGGTAGTTTATTCTATAATTTTGTTTTTCTCATCATAATCATAACGACTTATGACATGTATATACCCGTTATTGACATATTATTGGCAGTTTATGATAATGAATATTATATTAATTATCTTTTTTTAACGTAGTTTTGCTTCTTGTGTTTTAAGTTGTCGGCTAAATACTTTGTACAATACTTTACGATACACCGATATACATACTATTATCTTTTTTAAGTTTATTATTGCAAAAGTCCAGAATAAATGACAAATATATGGTTTAATACCTTCTATATATTATACAGTCTCTACTTCATCAGTATCATGAGTTTTGGTGAGACATTTATCTTTAAGCTTAAGCACCCCATATTACAGCCCAAGACACACGATCAAAAATAATTATAGTAAAATACTAAAATATATAATACTTAAGGTTAGGATTTCTAATATAGTCCTCTATACTCCAAAATGACTTGTTGTCAGCTATAATATAATCCCACGATGTGGTTCACATTTTGCTTGCATATTTTGATTAATAATATGCATATTATAAATACATAATTGCATATTTAGTTATAAAGAGCTTTTTAGGAATATCAATTCAAATTTATTTAATGAAGTTCCGAAGTCATTGTTCTATATGCACATCGACTGACGTGGTCGACAGTTGTCCGTTTAGTAGTAATAAGTTTGGTAAATTTCTGATTTTCATGTAAAAGTAGGTAATTTAATTATATATTTTGATTTAATTCAAAAAACATTTTCTTATAACCCTAATAATAATATACGAGTCGCTTTTCCGTTCTTTTTCGATAAGCGGTGTTCAAGGTACCTACTTATAATCGTTGTGATGCTTATATTCGTATAGTATATTTTTGTAATTATGAATATAATAATACAATATAATACCTTATGAATGCAATGTACATATTGTTACACTGCGCACAGCACACGGGCCGAAATAAACGAAACTTTTTCGAGGATTTATTATCGCAATAGATCCCCTATAGTTTGATCTTATAAAATAATTATTACGGTCCGTATACCGAGGCCCGTCATATTAAATTCGTCATGACGCGTAAACGTGAAATATAATATATAATATTTTAATATATATATTTAGAGTTTAGACCGTGCACGCCGGTAGAAAACCGTTTCAAATGTATTATGCTGTAAATCATATTATATTATATTTTGTACGCACATAGCTGGTACCTAAATCTATATTATTCAGCGCGGTATCGGTCGTCCATAATAAATAATAATATACATAATAATATTATAATTATTATTATTATGCGTACCTATATGATTTCCATATAATACATATACATATAAATACATAACTATCTTTATATCTTTATATTAATTGTGTTTGCTATTATATACCTACGTACCTACTAATTATTATACACATGTATAACATGTGTGTGCACAGAGCTGCGATTAACCGGGCGAAGGTCCCATTGCGGCTACTATACGCGTCCTCACTGTCGTTTATAGAATATGTAGATCATAATAAATGTAAATATTATCAATATTATATTATAATATTATACACTATAGCTGCTGTCCCGCCCGACGTTGACCAGGCCAAAGATTTGTATGTTTTTAAAATATATTTTTTCCGATTACAAAAGTAATATAATATACGCATAAGAAATGGCAACCATTTTTTCGTAAGCTGGAAAAAAATCAGTTGTGAGCCACCATTTGACCATCATTTGTCTCTATAGGAGCTATATACCCTCAGATTCTCAGAAATCTCAGAAATCTCTAGGAATCTATATTGATATAACTTTTATTGAAAACGGTCCAGTAGTTTTTGAGTCTATTGACTTTTGATGAACCAACGTCCATTTTTAGATGTATAACCCCCACTTGGCCAACGAAAAATTAAATGAAAAATATAGCGCCATATAATAGGTATATGTATATCTTGGTTTGTGTGTACCTCAGTTCACGGGCAAAGTAGGGTCTTTGTGAACTAATTCGACCGAGATTGACAATTCGCCTGTGGCAGGTTGGATATAGCACTCGATATAGATCGAACGTGGCTCAAACTACTTTCCTGTTATCTCAGTAACAATTTGAAATTTTCACGAAATCAATTAAGTGATTTTTGGGTAGATATTCAACTCTCATATTTGTTTTTAGGTATAATTTCTTTATTCGAAACGTGACGATTTGATGCATGCTTTTACATCTTCTGCCCGAGTAACCAATATCAACCATGTATATGGCGTATTTTATACGGTATAAATATATATCCCGAAAACATATTTATGTTAAAATACTAATTTATCCTATTAGTAAAATTATAATCTATATGTTGTAACCAAAAGCGACCATTGATAAACAAAATTGTCCTTTGTAAATCTCTACACCCTTGTT
>WHPZ01582853.1:0-11416 GCA_016617965.1 Macrosiphum rosae | reverse complement strand
GTCTCCTTTTAAATGTAGGTACTCGTATATTTTTGGTTAAAGAAAATTTTTCTATTTTTGGCCACAAATATGAAGACTTGATGCATGCAGCGATTTCATTAGCGATTTCAACTATTTGAGGTGTCAACATTCCATTGACAAAAATATCTTCAATCGATGACATTTTTAATAAAAATATTCAAACAATTAAATTGAATAAATATAATATTTTAAATAATTATTCAACATGTTCCGGGTAATATAAACAAAAAAAAAAACAAACATGCCCGATTAACCATAGATTATACTGTATTAGCCAGTACATCGAGCTGATGTATTAATTGCCATAGATATGTCTAAATTTTTATTATTATATCAATATAAATTTTTTTTTTTTTTTTATTTCACTCATTTTAATACCTATATTGTATATTTAAATTAAATATTGCTTGATAGACGGCGCCACTGTCGTATTCTTTCAACCCCACTTTTACCCCCTTGTAGGTCGAATTTTGGAAAATCCTTTCTTAGTGCGCCCCTAAATTGCTTAAGGAACCTCTATATAAAATTTCAAGTCTCTAGACCCAGCGGTTTGGTCGGGGCGTTGATTCTTGGTAAAGTACACTTTCCTTTATATATGTAGATTTTGTACCTTTATAATAATAATAATAATACAGCGTTATGATAACAAATTATTATATAGGTATATGGAAAAAAATGTATATGTACAAAAATAGTAAATATTATATAATGATAGACTTAAAAAAAACATAGATAAGAGTATTAAATAGTACAACATACAATAAATTGATAGGTTGAACATATAATGGCCATACACCCAGAAAAAAATCGTTTAATATTTTAATGAAATGGAATCATTATTTTTAGGTACAACCTAGAATTAATACTGAATTGTATTAAATTAATCAATTTTTCTTTAAAACAAATCCTTATTCAATATACCTATTAATATCCATAATTTAAAAATAACTCAATTAATTGACTTAAAAAAAGTCATACGGTATTTAATTTAAAGAAAACTTATAATATTAATTATTTTTTTCATTATTTCATTGTCTGTGAAAAAAAACCCCTGTACTTATTTAATATTTAATATTTTGTACCTATATAATAATAATTTGCTATCATAACCCTGTATACAGTGTGATCATGATATTAGGTACCACTGAATATCTCAGATGGGTGACTTTGTTTTGAAATGGGGTTTTCGGGAGGTGATAGCAGGGAGTACTTAAATACATATTTTCAGACCAGTTTAAAATGTTTAGCTCACTCGGTACGTGCATGCACAGTACGACTTACTTTTTTTTAAATGGCAACCCCAGCTTTTTAATGCAGATTCGGGTAGAGTATTTTTTTTTAAACATTTATTGTATAAAAAGTTTTTTTCTATTTTCAAAACTGACCAAGTTAGAGCAAGTCAAAAGTTGGATTTATACATAATATGATTAATATGTGTTTAATGCAATTTTCATTTATAACCACTAGAAATAATAAAATAAGTGCCAAATAAATGTTTAATGTTGGACGGAGTGGCCGAGCGGACTAAGGCGTCGGTTGCCAGTTCGAACTCGGCCACGGGCGACATTTTTCTTTTGGAAGTCACGGTGACCGGAGAGAAAGAGACCGTCATCCCGCACCCGGGCATGGCAGATAATTACGGGTTCCCACTTAAAAATTCTGTCAAAACAAACACACACGTAGGTATCTGCCATACCCAGACGGGGATGTCACCATGTCGGCCTCTCTCTCCGGACACCGTGACTGCCAGAAGAAAAATGCCGCCCGTGGCCGAGTTCGAGGGTGTATGGTCATATTGTATGTTCAACCTATCAATTTATTGTATGTTATACTATTTAATACTCTTATCTATGTTTTTTTAAGTCTATAAAAAAAAATTTATAAAATGTTCAACTTTTATACCTTAGGATTGAACATTTAAAACAAGATTCCACGTAAGTAGTTAATTCTGTTACCAAAAAAAACTAAAAAATACATAAGCAAATTGTATTTTTATAGTCATTTTAAGTTCAAATTTGGACGAAATTACAAATTAAAAAACCTAGAATAACTATTTTAGTTATTTCGTTATGATTGTATATTATTCGTGGGTACTTGAAACTTCTAAAGTACACTATTATATATCTATGATATTATCAGGGTTTGTTGTTGATGTATAACGCGTTATAAGTACCTAATGGATATTATGATATGATTAATTTGTAATTTATTATAGGTACCTATTTTAGGTTATTTTTTTTTAATACAATAAATATGTATATAATATGTCTTATAACTAGACTGACAAACCGTCTCCGCTCAGAATCGTTATTTTTTTTATACAATGATATAATATCATTGAATTCAAATTGAATAACATCCATTATACAGTTCCCACTTGTAACCTACTGTACAGCAGAGCACCTTTTTGAACTTTAAATGCTTATAAAAAAAAAACTGTGACTAGGGATTTTTAATATTTTTAAAATGTGATTGTAACAATATAGTAGGAGCCTTGTATTAAATTTGCAAGTATTTATAATCAACAAATAAAGTTTAATGACATTCATAGAAAAAAAACTAAGAAAATTGGAAACTGATAATGTCCTTAAACAATTCAAAACAAATCAAAATATTTTGAAAATTTTATCATGTATAGAAAATGGAAATATAAACAATCAGTGAAAATTTCATGTATCTACGGTAATTTGTTTTAAAGTTACACCAAAAACCAAAATCGATTTTGCGTAAAAATTTCCGTTTTTCCTTAATTTTTCTTTTGTTTTTCACGGCGCTTTGAATATTACTGAGAATTTTAAATTTTGACCTCTCCAATGCACCAACAATATTCACTTTCCCATCGAATAAGATACTGAAGTTGAATATCGAAGTATTAGTACTACTACTTACCGTGTACACAGACATAAAAATAAAAAATAAAAAAAACCCACATAATTGTTAAATCAATACATTCATCGTATTCCACTCAGAATCTAAAAATGTATTGTATAAGACATGGGGGAGGGGAGTAAATGCTATGGGTGGGTTGATGTGCAGTGTGTACCTAAGCTAGAACAAACGTTTACATATATATATATGAAGACATTATTCTGTATAGTATATTATATAGTTCATCTAATAATAATACATATAATTAAATAAAATATCGAAAGTACATTTTGCTGTACTTACATTTTTGGTACATCGTTATATAATCGTTACAGACTTAAAAATATTAAAAAAATGTATATTTATACACTATCTACACAGTTATTTCAATATATTATATACAGAAATAAGACATAGTATAGACATCTCAGTATCTGGTATGTATAATATATATATACACACACATACTATATATTATATATTAGGTACTATGTATTATATATTTATGAGTACATGGTTCACCTCCGCTGTCTAATGTCTATACATATATAGGCAGAGAACTTTATACATTGCTGCACTATATACGCCACACACTACAGCAGTCAGTCAGTCCCCTTTCCCCAAATTAAATATTTTATTAAGTGCGAAACGCCGCCGCTGCGCCGTAGTACACGCCAGTCCCCTTTTGCGCATTCACAGCCGCAGCGGCGTGCGCTGTCTAAAGGGATTTACACGATATTCGGATTACTTTCCATTAGGCACTGGCTGTGTAGTAGTCTATACATTATGGTGTGACCGGGGGGGGGGCGATGGGTGGGAGGAGGGTAGTCAAAGGGCCAGTGTGCGCTCGAACGGTCTGAAACTCACATCCGACTCAGCGGCGGCGCATGTCAAGTTCACCGCATCGAAATTCTCTCGAATTCGTCGGTTTATTACTTCTGTTTCCCGGAAACTTTAATAACATATATATCGTGTACAGTACATACATCGCGTTCATTGTGTGCCACATTTGTCGATTAAGATTAACTATTTGGAGTTTTTAAGCGATATATACCTAGTTCTAAATTTAAAATCTGCAGTTATTTAATACCTTTTAACCGTGGCACACAGGTAGGTACCTAGGATTTTGGCGCTTTCGTATGATACGACTTTTTTTTCTTATCTCATTTTGTAGCTTATTTCTTCCATCGGTGCCACACAAATTTTACCTATATTCTGGGATAGGTGCAATCAGTATTGTGTATATAATACATTTTATGAACTGGCGTAATTCCAAAGCAAAGTGACCAGCAACAATCGATTTTTATACATTGCAAACACAAAAAAAATTATAAACGTTACATTTAGCTATTAAAGTTTGACTTGAGAATTCAGAAGCTACATAATATTGTCTTACATAGATCTGTTAAGATATAAGTAATAAGTATACCTACTACCTATGTTTAATATGAGTATTATAAAATTTCAAAATGACGGCGGGAATTTTTACACAGTTGATCAAAACCCGGGTCAGGTATATTGTATATTGTAACTTTTCAAATTACGAGTCTACAGAAATTGTATTTAGGTAAAAAATGGCGTGGGTTACATAAAAATTAAATTTACCTATAGACATTCATCATCAATATTCATAATTTTGTCAACACATTTATACCAAGCCAATATATCTCACCTATAATTATAAATTTTTATTTATTTATCATTAATAATGTTTAGTGTATATTATACTACTAGAACTCTTAAATTTTAATAAAATGTACTTATAGTTCGTTTGTAAAAATGTGTTTAAAAATTAAAAACTGTAGCATTAAATCAAGACATTTTTTTTCTTTGTAATTTGTTTCATTGTTACATATACTTTGTGTCCCCCGCTGTTTAATACCAATATACAATTACACATACATTTTTAGCTTTTGTATACAAAAGTATATTTTCGAAAATCTGAGCTGAATACATTTTTATGTTATATTTGATGATATTGTTTATTTAACAGCATTGGAAATTTTATTTTAAACTTTTTATACCTAACTTTGTTGTTTTCTAACAGGAAAAAAATACGTAACCTACCTAATTCCTAACCGAACTTTTTTAATCCACACGAAAACTGATATAGACGATATAGTTTGATAATAACATAAGAATGTAATACGTCACTGCATCAGTATTGATAATTAAAACCATTTAAAATTCCAATGTACTTGATAAAATTTACAATGTAACTACATGTTCGTGACTTGTTTACTTCAATATAGGTACCTACAATTTTTTTCATAGATACTATTTTCATAGGTCTCATATAGGTTTTCACTAGCTTATTGATTTTGTATGTACAAATATTTGAGCCAATAATACTAAATACTTATAATTAGTATATTCTCTAATTGGCACTGAGTGGTAGAAAATTATTATTAATAATTACAGTACCTTAATTTTATAAAATATATAATAAATAATTAGATAATTATTTTTGTTCATTGTAAGTTTATAGCTTCTATGGACTATGGCTTTCAGATCTCCTATATTGTACATTAACATCAAGGACACGCATTAAATTGTTTTATTTAAACTGTTTTGTTCGGACTTGATGCATGTTCGTATAGTATATCCCATTAATGACGTACATTGTATATAAATGAAGTGTGTATTATATATATATATTATATAAGACAATATGCATAATTGAAGTGTACATATTACACATACTAGTCACAGATTATAAGTTAGGTACTTATTTTTCATAGTATTATATATCATTCAAATTATAATTCATAGTTTTAGTTTATACGACAATACAATGATAATATATATATGTCATAACCATAAGGATAATATACATTCTGAAATAATATTTTATTCGTAGTAGATGATATCATTGATATCAGCTTGTATCTATATATTATAATGTAATACATACCTATCTTTTCAATTTAAATATCACAAGTATATATTAAAATTAAGCATAAACAATATTCCAAAACCCTGTATAACTCGTATTATGGATAAAAAATGTAGCCTGTAACCTATCTGTGTTTGGGTTAACTACACTAAATAGTAATTACTACAAGACACATAAAACAATGACTTTTTTTGTAGTTTAAGTGGATGTGAGCGCACTGTTGTTCATTTGTCGTCGTTTTTTATTGTTTACATTATCAGACAACGACACAGCGACACCAGTAACCAGTTATTAATATTTATAAAAGGTTCTCGTATTAACATTTATTTAAACTATAGAATTTATTTCCAACACAAATATTGATAATTTATGACGGGCCACTCAGATGTACTCTAGTACTTATCTTTTGGAAAATATTGAAATATATATAGGACCAAAGTGTTAAAAGCTTACTCAATCAAGTCCACTAACGGCATACACGATAAAAAATATGCTTTACTGACGATAATCATTAATCTATCCCATTACAGAGTGCAACACAATATTGAAATGTATACCTACATAATAATATATTCGTCAAAAACAAGATTATTTAGACTCTCGAATTACTATAAAGTACACTGTTGAACAAAATAAGCTGCTGATTGATTTTAAATGTTATATACACCATTTAAATCCAGTTAACTCTGGTCTTCAGACAAATTGTATTTTTAAAATTTCATCAAACCTGTTAGAAAAAATAAAATTATAATGAACGAGCTATCTAGATAAAAATATAAAATTCCATTTAATTATACATTTTAATATAGGTACAGTACCTATATTATATAATGATATATATATAATATATATCATTTATTTGTTGAATATGATCTCAACGAAAATGTTACGTTACAAAAATAGTGGGATTAGTTTGAAGTCCCACGTTATTTTAAAAATATGTAATTTATTAAAATCTGCCACGTGATTCGATATAAATTCATTATCTTGTGTAAATTTAATGTTTGTGTATAATAAATAATTACAAATAAGCAACTTATATTTTATATCAATAAACTATATACCTATTAGGCGTATAGTATTAGAATTACTTCTATATTTATTATATTTATCTACCTACTTTATATAATATATTACGTTTTAATTTTGATGTATTCAGAATTATTACTTAATTTTAATATATAGTATGATAGTAAAATGAGTAATGAGTAATTTTAATTCACGTTAAAATCAAATTAATGTGTAATGCAATATACAATAATTATTAAATGTGCATAATATTAGGTGCCTATAACTATTTTACGTCAAAGAATCTCTGGGGTAGGTCTTCACTTGTTTTGAGTGTGTATTTAATATTATCAATTAAGCTTGTTGTTCAACTCACGTATAACAGATAGCCTGAATAAAAAATTTGTTAAAAAATAAATTATCTAATAAACAGAGAGGAATTATGAAAAATATTGAAATGTGTTTAGATACCTATTTGACAAACTATTGTACACGTAAATTATCAATATTATTATCATAGTATTAGATTTATATGTATGTTGATCTAATAAAAAGTATAATCAGTAGTTGGGTACTATTGAAAATAATATTGTAACAGCGTACTGTTGGTTGGATTGGTTGAAATTTTGAAAATATATTTAATACCTATAATTTATTATTATATTAATATATATATATATATTACATTTTTGACTTGTAATTTATGTACCTGTTGACTGTTGTACAGAAATCTGGCTGAATTCCCATTATGGCATAGCAGCACAATACGAGCAATGACTAATTTCAAGTATGCTATAGATCCGTGGTGTTGTTTAAAAAAAAAACATATTTGAGTTAATTGTTTTACTTCTTTTGATTTAAATACATTTATAAATAATAATTTTTTCTCAGTATAATAGGCCAGTAATAAATTATAATATTTTAAAACAGGAAATCAGATAAATAGACAAAAATACATACGTTTTTACTTGCAGAAAAGGTAATAGGAACCCAGTAAAAATTATTATATCTACATCTTATACAAGCAATCAAATATAAAATTGATATACCGAATTTAACTGTAACAAGTTATGTTAGAAACGTATAGGTATATAGTTTATACAATGTTTATGAACTATATGCAGTTATATATATTATATTAAAAATATTGCTATCATGATTTTCAATAGTCGAATAACAAGTATGTCAATTATTATTCGTTGAATTATCATTATTCCAACATAATTATGGTCGTAAAATGTAATAAAATAGCAAGAAATAACCTTGGATGACTTTAAAAATGTACAATGCCATTAGAGCAATCATTAATAATGTTATTTTTTAATATCCACTTGTTTTATTATGCAAATATTACACACTGTTTTAATTCAAAAAATAATGATAACATCATAACATGTCTGAACTCTATACGTATATATAATAAAATGAATAATTTAGCATTTTAACCTCCAACCTTGTATAATTTTTCCAATATATTTAATTTGATTCATATTATAATCATCACAAAAGTTTAAATTTGCTATCCCAAACAAAAATAAAGATCATAAAAACCTTTCGAAGAATTACAATTTTCACTATATATGTATTTAGGTACTTATATTACAGTAATAACTATAAATAATAAGTTATCGATTTTTCAAGGATCAATCAAAATGAACAATAAACAAATCGGCAGACATAATGTTTTGAATTACGGAAAACTTTCCCGGTTTTATATTACAATGAATTATGATTATAATTTTTATACAAACCTGAAGTGGTAATTTGGTCATTACATTTTAATACTTTATTATCAGAAGTTTTTAAAAAGAAAACAAACATTTTATGGTTTTTCACGAAAACTAGAGGTATTATAATGTATTTGATAAGCTCAAATGAGTATAGCGTCGAGTTCTGAACACCCGAGATACTTAACAGGATAACCAAGGATCAAAATTTGTTTCAATGTAAATGAGATTCATTCGTTATGCTATTACCGACAAATGAAAATTGTACACTGTTGATAGAAACGAGTAGTGTGGACCTCAAACAGGCAACAGCAGTTGGTAAAATACGAGTAATTATTAAAGACTATACTGACATAGACTAGAGAATAAAGAGTATAGACATAGGTGTAAAAATTACGATTTCCATGTTTTGTTTACAGTTTATTAATTTTGATAACGGCATGATTCTGTAATCATCGAAATTTAATTTTTCCCTTGTACAGATATTTGAAATCTATGAGGTATATAGGTTTAAATGTATAGAAATTTATTTTGATAAAACCAAAAGAACTATGAACTGTTCACTTAACTATGAATATACCTATATAATATTATCAATTTGTGTTTTTTAAGGTGTAGTTAAAAATATTTACTAGAACAAATATTATATTATACATTATTTATATTTTTTATTATTTCATTAATGTTCTTATGTTTAAAAAATAATATACACGGTGATTCACTAAGCATACCTACCCCATTTGTTAGTTCTTAATGCATTTACTCTGCAAATTATGAATTTTCAAATTTCGACATGTACTGTTAAAATTTGAAATTTAAATGCCTATAAAAAAAATTTCTAAAGAAGGATTTTTTTTCTAGTTGATATCAACAACTACAGACCTCAATTCGCATAGTAATATATAGTAATATTAGCCAATAGCTTATAATTTTATTCAGTTAATTATTACCTAAAATTCCGCACGTAACGTGTAGGTAATGTTGTTATTGTATAATTGATAATAATGTCTATTGGTCTATAAATCTATATTAATTTATATTATTTCCTGATATTCAGATTAAGATAGACCTAACCTAAACGGCCAAACTATAAAGTAAATATAGTTTTATTTCCGTTCAGCGTGCAGTAGCATTTGATTTTTAATGTCATCAAAAATTAATGCAACTCTAATCAATGAATTCTTATTTCTGACCACGTAGTAGAAATTCTGATTTGTATACTTATACTGCAGTGCAGAAATACAAACTGTATAAGCATTCTTTCTCATTGTAATAACATATATATATATAAGTATGGTTGATAATTGTGAACTAGTAGTACATAGGAAGTATCCTATAACACTTTGAGAAGGATAGGCTTCAGAAGGTATTGCTATATAGTATATATTTATTGCTATATAATTTATTAACTAATATTACGGACTCGCTTTCCACAGTTAATACGCCACTGTAGGATTTGGACGCACAAGACCAATGATTTTATTATTAATATGTTTATAATAATGTCTACTGTGTTCAAATCGAAACAAATTATTCTTTAGGTACCTCCTGCGCATGTATTACTTATACAGCATAATATATAAATGAGCTTATATGTTATTATCAATATTTGCTGTAATTGACCTCAGCACGTCGTATATACTGGGTACCTATAAGCACACGTTTTCGTTATTTACTATTAAGAAACATAATACTTAAATCGGTTATCATTATTGGACCGGTAATATGTATACGTATTTATTTTAGGTATAATCATTATTTTATATACTTTATAGCAATAAACTACTAAGTAATAACTACTTAGTAGGTAGATATTAATATCAATTGCATCTGTGAGTTATATACTTATAATATGATGTCGGGTATACACCAAGCTGCCAAACAGCAAATTTCTGTTTTCCAACCAATTCAGACAAAATGGATTTAACTCCGCCACATAATCCCATTCTGGCAACACTATATTCGTGTTTCTAGAGACATTTTCGTGTTCACTAAAAGCGAAAAACATCAAAGGGCTTATGTTTTGTTTATTGTTTTTGGCAACATATGATGTCTATTTGGATTAAACAAGTGTTGATGTGACATCCGACAAATTGTATTTGTAAATGTAATATAATATGTTTTGTCTGTACTGTGCGAACAGCAAACAAAAAACCAAAACATTTTGCCTAACAAATGTTTCCGTTCTCCTTTTTTGGTGTAAACGGAAAATTTCTGTTTTGTCGCTGTTTATCAAATTTGTTGCAAAATTTACTATTTAGTTTGCTGCTGTCTTGTCTTTGCTTATTGTTTTTCCGGCATGATATCTACACGAAGTCAGCTGTGTATACAAGTTTCAAATCACTGGAATGTTTTTAAGTATTATATACAATATTGCAATGTGACCAGAATTCGTGGTTCGTAACGAATTTACGAGGTTGAAAATATAAATCTAAAGGTGATTTTTGAGTTTTCGACCCACTATTTTGCGTTATGAGTTATATGACCAAATAGGTGCAAATAAAATTAAAGTTCTGGGGGCTATAAATCACTTTAGTTGTAGGGTTCCGGAAAAAAAAACCAAAACAGTCGAACGAGATTTAAAATATACGAAAAGATGCGTATTATACCTGTGAACTGTAATAATGTACATTGTTATTACTAGGTAGTGTCTAATACTAAAATTATTCACAATAATATCATAAAATATACCTACTTAGTAATATTATAGGCTGATGGTCAATCTTCGCTCAGGATCGTTTTTCGTATGCAATGATTTATATCATTGAATTCAAATTTAAGACCATCCACTACATTGACCCATTTGGGCCACTTGTAACCAACTGTACAGCAGAGTGACATCCACTAACCCGCTTTTTTAATATTCGTTTTGAGGCTACATTTTGGGGCAGTAAAA
>WHPZ01582850.1:0-33337 GCA_016617965.1 Macrosiphum rosae | reverse complement strand
CTCTAAGACAGATCATACTTTAAAAAATAGAATAAGCAAAATATTTTTTTATCATGTTGAATTTAGCAAAAAACCAAAAAAACTTAGACGTTTGGGGTATTAAGATTGTTTTTTGATAAGACATAATTATTTTTTGGTACCAGCGTATTTATTTGTATTGTTGATATATTTTATTTTATTTTACAACCCAACGTTTTGTTAATACCTACCTACAGTCTACATATTATATTTTACAGATAATATTCAGGATAGATAATATAATGATTTTGAGAAATATTTTTCCACATGATAATGTTTAATAAAATGTAGATAATAATAATATAATATACGTAATTGTGTTTTTTTTTTTTTATAACAAATAATAAAAAATAAGAGTACACATTGCGTACATATAAAAACTTATACCATAATATTTTAAGCGTAAAATTTATGTAAAAGGCATTATGATAACACTCTAATATTTATACGAAAATAGCTGGAACATAAAAACCAGATGCAAGTGAATTTATATTTTCATTGATATTATACATATTAAAATTTAAAACTCGGCATCGGGAATCTTACACTTGCCATTGGAGTACCGCCAATTATAACAAGAATTATAAGCTACGGGAAACGACAAAAAAATAAAAATAAAAATATATTTATCCAACAATAATATTTTAATTTGGCATCACTTCCTATCATGCAACGTGGAATTATATTAAACGACCAGTCATGGTGAACACGCAGAAAGCCGAATATAATTATATAATTTTTACATTTTTTTTTTTTTTAACAATGGCTCTAAGAAATTCTGGGGAAACAAATTATAAGGTGAGAATGTTCAAATATAGACACAAAACAAAAATTGTTTAATATGTTTATATCATATTTTTTATTAATAATATTTACTTTATTTTCATTTATCGATGTGTTTTTCTATATTAATATTGAATAATAACTAAAATTTCAACTTCCAGGTTAAGTAGTTAGTAGAGATATAACATAGTATACCTGTATACCTGCATATTGATGAACATATTTTCTATATTTAATTCACTTTATTTACCAACAAATTTTTTCCACCTCTTTATTTGTTCGTTTTGACTGATATATTAGTTTTAAATATTCGATACAGTTTAATTTTAAACTATTTTTATTTCAGACTGTGAAATACTGTATTAATTCAAAATTCTAACAAGTCGTTTATTAGTTTTTACATTTTATATGCTAAAGAAACGATGCAGTATATAAATTAAGAAGCCATGATAATAGGCCCGCGAGTAGAAACTAATATTTTATAATTTGTAAATATTTTGTGAGTATAATAAGCCACTAAATATTACTTCTATTTTATGTAAAACCTTTATACTCAAGAACTATAATTATCGTTAACAAGTCAATTAAATTTGGGTACCCAACCCAAAAACTACTCGTTTGAAATTTGATTTATAGAATGGTCGAAATTTTTTTTTTTTTTAAAGACCTTCTACTAAGTAGTTTTAAACAGGGGTTTTGCATTTAGAGAAAAAAAATGTATATCATCATATCTATTTTAAAGGATTTTAAAGGTATGTTATAAAATAAAGTATTATTAAAATTATTAAAACTTATTATTATTAAAAAAAGTATTTGAAAATACGGTTCTTAAGTAAGTATAGTTAAACATTTCAAAAATCAGAATTTGAATAAATACATTATTTAAGATAAAAGGGAATTAAACATGCCTGGTGAATCAGCCTACGTATATCAAAATTATAAATTAACTCAATTTTTATGATTAACAATTGTCAATCATAATATTATGTTAAATTTAAATATGTAGATAATGTAAAATCATAATTATTTTAGACGTTAAAATGACTTGGTATAATAAAACGAAGCGTTGTTAAATAAAAAAAAAAAATGTAAAGAATATTTTTAATTTTTAATTATAAAAATGATGTACATTAGTATAAGCGGTGTCTTTTAAATATGAATGAAATTATGAATCATTGTATTCAAAATCCTTTGTAGATACCAGTCCACCAGACAACAATCAAGGCTTTTAATGGTGTTTGATTAGATTAATTAATATTTACAGATTTTCGCTATTTTTCAAAAAAAAAAACTATGCGCTGAATGCTGATACAACTTTTCATAAAAAAGACCCATCCAGGGTTATGATAATCTGTCTACGTGTAGAAACGTTATATGAAAGTTGTTGAAAGTCTGCAATGTGATAAAAAGTTTCAGACAGTTATTTCCACAGACCACATACTGCAGTACTTAGTGCTTTATCGCAATGGCGTTTGTAAATCAATCCTATATAATTATATCATTGGATATTATAAGTACTGAAATAAAGAACATATTATAATATTCAAATAATATATGCTGCAGAATATCAAACTATTATTACTCCACGGACCACGGGAATCCTTTCGGGTGTTTAGACTACGTACCATAAATATTTTATACAAAACAATTTTTTTTTTTCGTTTAAAAATTGTTATTTATTTTCTGACGAGAAATTAATTTAATACTGTTTTACCGTAAAAAGTTTTCGAAGTTTAACAGTTCAAACGCAGGTCGTGAATAGTTTCAATTTAATAAAAATAATGAAATGAATAAAGGGAATGTTAAAAACCAAATATGAGTTATGGCCGAATAAAACAATGTTCATAGTTTGTATTGGATTTCAGTCGATGAGATAGGTACCAAAACATGTTCAACCTTTTTCATAATGATGATTTAAAAAAACTTAAAAAACATATAAATAAATGATATGTTACTTAAATACTTCAATAAAAATAATCTACTAATACTCGCCGTAGTTGTACTCGTATAATTTAAGAAATATGGACATCATCGACCTTCATATTTTTTTTTTTTTGTTTGTTTGTTTAATAAAAGTTTTAAATCATAACTGCAATAATATTATTTTAAATTTATAAATAAAAAAAATTTGGCAAACAATAACGCGATGCTATTCAATAGGTATGCATAGAATACATATATTTGAAAAGATCTCCATTATAATGGTTTATGCATAAATTATAATTTGTGGATACATTTCGTTGGTGTTTATCATCAAGTACAAACGAAATATTAACAATGGGTTTTCTAGGCTCATATACATACTCACAGTTTATATATACGTTAACAGCATGCCATTAATTCGAAATTCAATGTATAGCATAGAATAATTTCAAGACTATTCCCATAGCTAAAGTTATTTTATTTATACTATAATGAAAGTGACATTTTTTGAACATGATATTTGTGGAAATAAAATTTTTCAACGTTCAAAATTATATTGTTATTAAAGCGAATAACATTATTTTTAAACAATATAGATCCATAATAGCGATATGCTTGGAAATTTCAATCTTCTTTATAACGACCTTTTACTAGGGAATATTAATAAAATATATTAAGTAGTGGATATAAGTACCTACTTGCAAGTCTGGGCATAAACGAGTTAAGAAATTTAGGTTAAGTTAAGTTTAACTTTTCAAAGTTTAATTTTCCTTAACTATTAGTTTTTAAATCAACTTATTTTTATTGATATTAACTTAATAAATAACGAGTTACTTTTAATCAATTTCAAGTTACGTTGGTTTAGTAATAATTAAATAATAATTATAATAAAATTATTATTGATGAGTGATGACGCATATGGCATATTGCATGAACATTTACTTTTTATTATTTTAAAACATATTACTGACTATTTATATATTTAAAAAAAAATAGCTTAACATAAGTTAATAAGTTAATTGTAAATTTCCATATAACTTTTAACTTAACTGAGACAAAACAAATTAGGATAACTATTAACTTTAAACCTTTTAAAATGTTTGCTATTAACTTAACTTAACTCAATTAAAAATTACCATTAACTTTCCCAGGCTTGCCTACTAGTTTGTATCAAGAAAAGTATGTTATGAAGTGTAACAAGTTGTGCACCCCTCTCCATATATTATGCAAGCTTATATAGAAATAAATATGATACCACCTCGACAAACAATTGTAATGGCTCTTTAGTTAACTTAAATAAATCACTTTTAAATTCAATTTAATCGCTATTGGATTTTAAACGCAATAAATAAAATATAATTTAATAATATTGAGTCATATGATAATAGGCAATCACAATTCACAATTATGTAATATGTATTTCATAATTTCGTCTTAAACATCAAAACATGAAATTAAATATCGATAGGTGAATCATCTTTTTTAATATACCTACCATGTTATTGTTTTGTAATGCACAGTTTAAAATATAATATCAAACTCATACATACCATTATCAGTCACCAATATCAATGTACAGGTCCCATGACGAGCACCTAAGAAAAAAATAAGTAATAACAAACAATAAATAAATATATACGTCAACCGTCAAATAAAATAGATTAAGAAAAAGCATATATAACTGCATCTCATATTATTAATTATTACTTCTTACTTATTTTCACAGAATATAGATTTGTTAATACTTGCAGTGTGATTAATGTCATTTTCAGTCATTTGTAACCGTTATAAATGCCATATTATAGTTTAATTAATTTTGGATTTTCACTCAAGCAGTCAAGCATGTTATTATCATTGCTAATTAAGTATATCAAAATTAATATGACGGATTCAACATCTTACAGTTATAAATTTATAAATTATTATAAATAAAAAAATAGAAAATTTGTTTATAAATAGCTTAAAATAATTTTGAAAATAGCACAATATGTGTGGAAAACAATAATTCAATAACAAAGGATTAGATAATTTCAAGTATATTATTTAGTATATTTTTAATTACAATAGAGAATAACAAAAATCATTCGAGGAGAAATCGTTATTTTACGTGCCGATATCCAATTTCGTTATTGAACTTCAAAAAGATAATACTTTCAAGCTTTTGACCATAAATAAGCAATAACATTTTTACTGACATTTATAGAAAAAACTAAATAAATTAAATGTCTATAAATAGCTCAAAAAGATCAAAAATATTTGAACTGGAGAATGGTAATATAAAATATATTTAGTGAACATTTCAAGTATCGTTACGGCTATTCGTTTTTGAATTAGTTACAACAAAATCGATTTTTTCGAAACAAGTGTAGCGCAAATATTCCCATTTTTGCCGGTTATTAAGAAAAGTACGGAGATTCTTTTACTTTTGCCCCCTTAGAGTACCAATTAGATCCAATTTGGTGCCAAAAACTACCCTTGAAGCATTTATGCCACTGTAATAACTAATAAACGCATATGGACACAAACGTTTTTAAATTTAAAAAGACAAACAGCATTTTAAAACAGATACATTCATATCTTCGCTCAAAATATAAAACAACGATAATTATATGTTATGTTAAAAATTCAACAAATCTTAAATTAAATAAAAATAATAGTTACCAGACTTATTTTTAGTTTCATATTATTCTGTTACGTTAAAAGTTCACTTTTACTTTATTAAATCGAATGTATTAAAAACAATAACTCAGAAATAATCTTATTGGTAATTTTTTAACTTTTAAGTTACGGTGCATGTAAGAAAATATTAAAGAATCATTTCAAAAACCTTTATATAGGTAGGTACGCATGATAATATTAAATCCCTCTGATATTAACTAAAAAAAAAAAATGTTCATATACTATATACTGTACACTGAAAATCATTATTTATTTACTTCACTTTTTCCTACAAAAGAGTAAAAAAAAAAAAAAAGAATCGTAATAAAAAATTTAAAAAACCATATGGTGGCTTTAACTTAACAACCACTATATTATAATATTCTTCGTGTGATAATGTTATTAAATCCCATGGAATGTATATATTCGCCTGAAGACTTTAAACGGAGGTATTATGAACATATTGTGATACAATGCTGTAACACACCCACAAGTATAACAGGAAGAATGTATCTATTCCATTACCATTAGCTTTCACTGTAATATTATGGTTCAAACGGTTTAATAATATATAGTTCAGCAAATTCTAGTAAGTATTGTTATTATGATATTTTTCGGAAATCATAACGTTTTCAGATGCGTTTTAGAAACAATTAATTCACAATTTTTGATTTTTCTTGACTAAGTGTAAGTACTTATTATAGGTATCCATAAATATTTAGCTATATTATAATATAAAATCCCTTAAAGTTGCATGCCGATAATAAATATTTTTAGTATATATTATATAAAATTAAAACGAAAATGTATTTGTATGGCTCAATATGGTATAGGTATACCAAGAAGGTATCTATATATCATCTATGTAGACGCCAAAGTAGCATTATAATTAGATTTATAACATAATTATAATATTATATAATTTTTTTTTCAATACGTGAACCCAAGCTATAGTATAGCTAGAATTATAGGTACGTTAAAATATTTTCTTAGGAACATCCAATATAGTCAACAAAATATGTTGTCCGTGTACATGTCCTTATTGTCCTTATATGTAGGTAGTCGTTTTCGTTCAGTGAAATCATTCTGTTCGTCAAGTTGACAACTACTCCATGAAAAATATCCATATTGTGAGTATAATATTTTTTACACAACAAGAGTTCCATTTTTGTCCACTTCATTAAATGCAGCATATTCGTTTTACCCTTCTCGGAATAACGCAAAGTGGATAACTTTAACTTCACGAAATGGATAGATTTTTTCAACGTCGTGAAATTTAAGTACTTGCCTGCAGATACGTCCATGATGTACATTCGGTTCGGTGTTTTTTTTTACAATTTGATCAAGCCAAATTAACTTAATTTATTTTCAACCGATTCTAAAGGCGTATTTTGCGGCTTGCCTATATTGGGTGTTCAAGGAACGGTACGTTTCCGATCGCCACCCTCCCCCCACCAAGTGTAATTGTACGTTTCAAGTGAAAATTAGTATAAATATAGTAATTATATGTATGTATAATATGATACTCTACACGAGTATGTATGTAACTCATAGGAATTCTTAAATTAGGTATTAGGCCGAATTCGACATTTAAAACATGAAACCCGTAATAAAATGTCATGAAAGTCCAGACTGTGCAGCACAGTGGGCGGCGAGCGACACTACAATGTCGAAAAAAAATTATATCGAAATCAATTTGAGTATATGCAGGCATACTATTAAATAACAATAAAAATATTAAACAATAATATGTAATTATTAAAACTTCAACGATGCGAATCAATACAAAAAATATACTCAAACCTCGGCCGTATAATATTATGTAACTGATTCATAATTATTGTAAATTGATATCGATCAAATATCATTGTAATGATGTCGGTGAAAAAATTGAATTATTATAATTTGTGAAAAATCGATAAAACAGAGCTTATACCGTCTGACCGAACGTGCTTACTATATGAACCGGTCTGCCTGCGTGTACGTCGAGTAAAATAAATACCTATATATAGTTTTACGTTTTATGTGTAATAAATATTGAACATTTTCGTAATTAAAAAATTAAAAAATTCTAGTTAAATAATAAGGCTAAGTACCTACTGATGGTATTGAAAATAATTTAATTATTTGTTAATTTATATCGGGCGACTGAAAGTGGACATTTGGGCCGGTTATTTACTGAGAATAGTGAAACCCTTCCGGTCCGGCTTTGATGTTATACGTATTTATTGACCCAAGACATTATATGAAAATAAGTTGCATGAAATTATGACACACAAATATCAAACGAATCATAATTTTTAAAATACTTAACTAAATATTACATGTTAAACAACTCTCGACCCAAAACCTAGACGCCGGTTAACGACCTATATATTTAATGTTCAAATTTGAACGAAACATTTTATGCATTTAAAAGTAGCTGCATTTTTCACATTTCAGAAATTCTTAAAGTAGATATAATAATTATTATGAATTTTCTTAAAAAAAATATGCTAGGTATAATATTATTTTTACTCTACAACTTATTGTTGAAGTCTATTGTAAGAACGCGAACTTTAAAATTATATGACCGCCGTACCTACCATAATAAACGCATTTTTTTAAAATTTTATCATTAAGAAATGTATACAACAAACGTCATATTTTTTTTTTTTTGCATTAAATTGTGAATACTGAATAAGTTGATACGTGTATGTGATTTAACAAACCAAATTTCCAAATGTATATTCAAGTATTTAAAGGGATGGCTGCTACATTTTGTGAAAATCGTGTTTTTATAATAATATCAAAGGGATACGACTCAATAAATAAAAAAAACATTAATAAATATTGACTGTTATATTTATTTACACAGTTTTACATATTAAACTGAAAAGTCAATCATCATTGGATGAAAATTGAATTATAGAAACCATCTCAGATTCCTATTTTGTGTTTACTCGTCTAATCTCCGTGAATGAAAAACTAGGTTATTTAACTACTCTGAACACAATTATTTGGAAATATTCCAGCTAAACACGTGGTAGCTGTTTTCAAACAGTAAAAATTCTTAGTTTATATTTTTTATTAAAAAAACTAATTGGTTTCTATTGAAAAATATATTACCTAAAACAACTTCAAATAATATATTAACTGTAACTATTTATATTACATCATATTTTTTATTATAAAAATAACTACATAGGCTTAGATATTTTGTAATTTTAAGCATTCAATTGTTTTCAAAAGATATAATAATATTATAACCCTATATTAAAACACAATGAAGATGGCTGATATGAAATATTATTACATTTAAGAATTTTGCGGTATCGATAAAACGTTTAAATCCCAAGATTCATTTTGTGGGAGTACTTAAGGTACTCTGTTCAACTTCCAGTGCCTTCCACTAAACTCAAAATCTACCCCACCAATTATAATATGCACTATGTAGTTGATTGACTCTAAATACATCGAAACTCAAAGGAAAACGAAATTCAAATATTAATTATAATTTATTCCAATAGATCTGTGACCGATTATATTACCAAATAAATTATGTATTGTATGAATATTATATGTATAATATAGAGGTTTGAAGACAGTGGTTTGTTTCTCGTCATTGTAAATCACAAGAAATACGTGTAAATCGTTTTTCATATTTTAAAAATTATTACAATGTTTAAACTTAGTCAAGTTAAAAATACAATGAAATATAGATTTTCGCCATAAAGGTGTCGTCGTCTAGAGTGTATATGTCGTCATGCAATAGTTTATGCTGATGAAATGAATGCGTTAAATTTGAATTCTACTTAAGATCAATGTAGGTTAACCTACCTATACGATTAAAAATGATTTTGAGTTTGTGTCAGTCAATATACCTAATTATAATTCTCGCAGTTTTGACGAATTTCATCGAAATTGTAGATACTAAACGCTCATAGAAAAATAATGTTACTATCAACTTTTTTTGTTAATTTTTGTATGAAAAATGTATGAGAAACTTTGTATTAATTTTTCAAACCCTATGTATAAAAATTAAAAATGTATTGCCTTTTTAACTACAAAATAGATTGCGAATTTCGTGGTTTTGAAAAATGTCATCAGCATTTTAAACGCTCATAAAAAAATGTGTGTTTACCTATGTATTTTGTAATTGCTGTAATTAAAACTAGTGAGGATGTTTGTATTACATTTCCGAGCCTTGTAACTCATGAACAAAATGTTATCATATATAAATCAAATAAAAACTAAAAAAGACGAACATTTCAAATTTTCGCACATAGCTCAAAAAGAGTCGACATTTTTTTTTTATTAATTTTATCGTGTCTTTAAAAATATCGGTATAGATATTTGTTGAAAATGTCTAGTTTCTATGGGGGCCTACAGTTAGTTGTTTTCGAATTAAAACAAAAATTAAATAGTTTGAAATCTGGATTTTCGTAAATATTCCTGTTTTTTTGTATCTTTTGTTTTTTTTTTTTGTTTCACTCGATTACGTATCTTTAAAGTACCGTGAAAATTCTAATTTTGATTTTTGAAAGCACCGCAACTAGATATCCAATTTACCGAAAAAAAAACCCAACCATGCACCTTCGAAGCATTGTTTCTACCATAAAATGTGATATAAAAATTAACATATAATAAATGTATAAAACATAGGTACAGCGTTGTAAAGCTAATATAATTCTCACAAAATCTAACATAATCATATTTTGTAAGACATTTAAAAATAAAAATTTGTAAGTACCAAACAAATATTTATATTTTATGTGCTTTTATTATCGTGTTATAGAATTAAGCGTTGATAGTTTTATCTAGCATTGTAAAAAATAATTATTATTGACTTATCAACAAAATATTATGTAACAAAAAAAATCGGGTACCTAAGACCAGTTTAAAAATCTTGCAATAATATACAAGAATATAATATGCAATAGAACGTATTAGATTTCATATATGTATTTCTAATGGATTTGTATTGAATCCGAAAGTAAATAAACTAATTTAATAACATATTAGGTATGTTATAATATAGTTGTTATGTAAACGTTTAAATTACATTTTTTTCTATAACTTTTATAAATTGTATGTTTTCTAAAAGCTTCTGAAAACAATAAAAATGTTTTCAGAATAAACATTTTTGTTTATTCGTTTTTAAGAAATAAAAAAAAATAATTCTGAAAACACCGTCATAAAATTGCTGTCTAATATCGGATGATGCTCCAATAAAAAATAATAGTTATATTAAATTTTAATTTGTTAAATAAAAAAATTACCTTGAATCCATTTTGAGTTTACCGCATATTAAAAATAATTGTTATATTAAATATTATAATCATAAAAAATCACTAAAAGAATTTTTTTATTTATTGATTATTTTATGTAGGTATTCGGTATGTGGGATGGTCATAAATAAAGAGGTATTGGTTCGAAAAAGTTCATAGCAATACAATATAGCATAGGTATGTCTTATACACATTTATGTAGAGTGTATTTTTGGATGGTTTTTGTAAGGTTGTGCTGCACAATAGTAGGATGCATTTATAGATGGTGATTTTAGTTGTTTTCAGATAATCAGATCAAACGGTCACGAAACGAAGACTAAAATTGAACATAATTATTATATTACCTGCGTACCTACACATGCATATTTTTGTTTTAATAGAAATATTTCCAGGTGGTTAATGCTCCCTCGATTAACACTTCGAGTGCTCATATGTATGGAAAAACAAACATTTCAAACAACCAAAGTCGAAAAAATAACTCAGTCACTTGCATGCAAAAATCTATAGTGGCTAAACAATAAGTTTTAAATTTTTTTATAGTCCCCATTAAAAAATATACTCTACCTATAAAGAATAAAGCTCAAAGTCCAAAAACAAGAAAAAATAATGATTATTTTTGGAGTCGTACAGTCAACGTTTTGTACATGATTTCTCTCGAGTCATCAAGTAGTGCACAGTAGTGCTAAACTCTATAGCTGCGCGATGTACCTAAGTGCAATTGTACAGCAGCCAAAGGATAAAATATGTGTTAGAAGTATAGTATAGTATATGTATATTCTTGTGTAGAGGGTGGTTACGGTACTTACCGTAAACCTAACAAGCTGAAAATGGCAAAAGGTGGTTATCAACACCCTGTGCATGCGAACGAGAAAAATAATTATTGCTGGTAGCTCGTAGTGGCGTAAGTCGTTTTAATTGCTTTTTCGACATAAATTTCTCATTTTGCGGGTGGATGGAACATTATTAATGTCCACAACTGTGGTTATATTGTGGAGGGTGAAAGAGGCACGAGCCATAAATGACAGTTACAAAAACCTGAAACCGAGAGGAGGTTTTCGACTATTATTTTTAAAACAAACCCATATTATAAGGTAGACACAACAGTCGGCAACAATATTCTATTGATATGCATATTATATTATTACGTACGCCGGAAGAAGGAAATAAAATATAGAACTAATAAGGAGATGTGCCGATGTCTACAGTTTTATTTTTATTTGGTATCCGGAATTTGTTCGTTGTTGTCAAATATAAAAATTATAACCATTCATGAAGGATTAATGAAAAAAATAAATGTAATTTTTTCTTTGTGGAAATCTCCTCTAACGCTATTCCCACTAACCTTTGACTTGGCGGTCCACGATAGTGGTTGTGGGCAGACATTCAGTTACATATTTAGCTCCGATAACAATCTGGGACGAAATTCCAAAAATCTAAACGACAGCTGTAAACCTCCAAAAGTGATCAGGCCACTTCAAGGGCGCCCATTAGGGGGTGCAAATGTGAAATGATTGTAATTTTTTGTAATTGTAAATAACAAACTATTTTTACTGATGATATTATTAAATAGATTATATCGTTTATCTATGTTGTGTTTTTATTTTCTGATATTTAATAAAATCAATTTTGTTTGTTCTCAGTTATTTTTTTATGATGATGTCACCCCCCTAGATTGATGGGCGCCCTTGGGCCACTTGTAGAATATTATATACATTAATAATATAATTCTGATTTACCTTTATGAAAATAGATGGAAAAAAAATTATACACGGTTAAATTATCCGAGAAAAATGTAAAAAGTGGGAACACGCATCATACCATATTATTATAATATATATTACTTTATTAGTAAATAATAATATAAAGGTTTGCAAACTATAACAGTGTTTAATATCGACATAGACACGCACACGGTACCTATACACTTTCGGCAATAAGGGTACTTATTAATTACTATATAAATAGGTACATTGTAATACATATTATCTATAACAAGTATTATACCTACGATCGTTCCTCTCCCTATGACTGTTTCGTGGTGTCGGTTAATGTCCGCTCATATTTATACCAAGTATTTTCGAACTTAAACCAAATAAATTAGTGATCGTAGTTTTTGAATATTGCCATAATATAGATGATCGTTTAAAGGGACAGTATATGTTATTGGATTTTAACCAACGATATTTAGTGATCCAAGTTTTAAAACCTATAATCATTCGATCGTTTCATCGGGTCACACGTTGATTATTCTAAAAATTTACAAAACAACAATTTAGATCGGACGTTAATAATGATGAACGATTCGTACTATAGGGCGATATTCTTCCATATTGTTTTAGAACCAAGTTCGAGCGAAATTAGATCCCTAACGCCCATAATATTATAAAATATAACGCTGTACTCGACTTGGAAAAGAAATGGTAGAGGTGCTCTGATGACAAAAAAACGTGCGTCCCCGGCTAATTAATATACGTGATACAACGCGTAATATTACACACATTTTGCATTTTTTTATGTATAACAAAAATGATGATTTACATTGTAATTTTGTAAAAAATCCTAAACAAAGTACCGTCGCGTCACCAATGCGAATAAAAAAAATTAAGATCACTTGCGCTGAAAAATATCCGAAAACGTAATCACGATACCCCCTTCCCCCAGCTCCTTCCACCAATTCCGTCCTGGTCAACCAATGCGGCTGTACCTATATGATTCGTGTCGCCAATCATCGTTTTCGAGCAAACAGGTAGGTACGTAGTGAGAAAAGAAACGCCAAAAAAAAAAAAAAAAAATGTTTAATAACCGTCGTCGTCACCCGTCGTATGTCCTCGCTTGGCTCTTGCACGTCGTGGTGCAGTGGCGGCGAGTATAAACACGTCTTAATATTCCATTAAATAGGCATGCAAGCGGCAAGTGGTTCGTCGGAGTGCAAGGTAGCCGAGTGCAAGGTAGGGGCTGGGAAGTAAGTGCATCTGCAGGTGTCGAGGTGTACCTACCTATTGCAATAGTCGGCTTGGTCCGGTGCAGCGGCGGCGCGGTTACGCCATCACCGCGGACGACGCGTGGGCCAGTGGCGATCGGAGGCGGCGGCGGTGGAGGAGGTTACCGGGCGACGATATTATTGTTCGCCGGACCGACGAGGTTCTCCGGCGCGGTTACCGCCGACATGATGACGACGCCGGTCATACGGCGGTCGGACCGCGCCGCATACGACCGTATGATATTATGGCACCGGTAGCGTGTCCGCGAGCGTATAATTAATAATAATAACAATAATAACAATATGATATGATATTATTAATTTTCGCGTGACGATGATCGTATCATATCGTATTAGGCGTGTGTGCACGTGTATTGTAATATTATTATTACTATTATTATTATTATTATTAGTATCTGCGGTGTGTACGAAATACTACATTATAATTATTATTGTTACGGACCGAAACGGACGTACGACGGGACACACGCACAGGCACACACGAGCGCCCGCGATCGCTCCGGTCGGTCGCCGGCTGTAGTATTAGCGGCCGCGGGACAACTGACTCGACGAGTCGGCGGGACGACTGGCGCGCGCGGAGTCGACGGGACGCTCTGTTCCGTGTGCTTGTATACGCCGACGGGCCAACGCGCGCGCCGCCGAACGTGCGTGTGCGATACGATGCCACGCCGCCGCCGCCGTGGCCGTCGGCGGTGGCGGCGGACAACAAGTGCTTCTTGACCGTGTGGACGGCGGCGCTTGCGTGCCCGCTGCCCGCGATTCTTCGTCGGAAATATTATTATGGAGACAGTGGTTATTACCCCCGACCTGCAGTGGTTCGCCCATAACCGCGGTTGACGCCCTTGAAAAAAATGTCCTCGCATGTGAGAGATCATATTATTGTCACACGACGGATTTCCGTGGATTTTTTTGCGTAATATCGTTCGAAAAACCATTTGTCTCTCGTGTACCTAAAATGTAATGAGAAAATTAAAAACATATATATATATACTAAGGGGCTCTGCCGCCTGATCGCTCCCACACGCCAACTACCTGTGGAGCGGGGTCATGACCACCGCGAAGCTTATCCCCCTCGAACCGAAAGATCAACCGCTTTGCGCATCTTCAAATTTAATACCTGTAACTCAAAATATTTTAAAATAAAACGTACAAAACTCTTGTATAATAATATTATAATAATTGAGAGACATTAAATCATAATAATACGCTTGTATCCTATCGTCGTTAATTTGTCATTCTCGTAATCATATTGCGTACTCTTGTCGGACTTCACATCGTTTATAAAGTAATTTAATTTATAATATATTTGAGTCTTGACCGTTTCCAAGGCGGCGCATGCGTGCCCACTACCCACCCTCAAATCGCTCCGTTTACACGATTCTTCGTCGTCACCTATTATAATATCGAGACAGTGGTTGACGCCCTTGAAAAAATGTCCTGATGTGAGATTCTGTTATTCGACGGGTTTTCTTGATTTTTATTGTATCTCTCGAAAAACCATTTATATTTCGCATAAAATATAACGCATATAACATTGTGGTGAAAAAAAAAAATTACATCTTAAAAACGTAAAAAATATTATATTTTTGGTTGAATAGTGGTCGCCTTCTTGATAACTCAATTAGAACGGTCCACCTAAAATCAGTGGTGGTGCAGATAGGACAGGAGACCAGTAGCGGCGCGAAAAATTTTTATTCATGGCACAGAAAACTTTTTCCAACCCACCACCAACCCTTGAAATGCTAATGCTGAAATGTAGTTACACCCAAAAGTCATTCGGTGACAACTGACTACTGTCCACTACCAATGCCCGATAACACAGTACCCCACCCACCCATCAATTTTTTGTATGGAGGTTTTTGCCACCACTGGGACTCGGGAGAGACAGCAATCGAACGATAACAAAAATAAAATTATCGCACTCAGAAAAGCTTAGAATGAATAATCTTTTTTCATATTTGTATTTCAGCCTTCAAAAGTTTTTCGGCCACTGCCATGCTAACTCTGAGTTATATTAGCACAGAAAAAAACTTTTGTCGACTAACGATTATATAGTATTTATAAACATAATATAACTAGTATAATCCACAAAATGTATAAAATTTATAAAATATAGGTACCTTTACTCTTTAGTGCTAAGTAAGTAAATAATAATATTAATAGTTTATAGTTGTATAAGATTGAATAGATAGACCCATCGATATATACCTAGATACTTTATACAGAGTGATTCACCAAGCATGCTTTCTTTAATAATACATTTATTAAAATTCTGATTTTTGGAATTTTCAAATACACTTAATACATTCAAACTATTTTACTTCATTACTTCAAATTCTTGAATTTTCTTGTACTACAAAGTGTCCTGCGGCGATACAAACTTCTGGTTTTTAAATGAGAACCTCTTTTTGCTGTAAATTATTTAGTAGATATTTTTTTTAACATTATAAAGTGCTTAACTCAAAATTCGAATGATTAATTTCTTCGCTATTAATATATTTGTACTAAGGATAGTACCTAGTCCTTAAAAATAGTTTTATAAAAATATAAAATAGACTTACCTATAATATATAATGGAACTAGTACGATTGGGCCATTTTTACAATTTAATATTTATTAATGTTGGCAGAATAATATAAATTGCTAAAATGTTCAAATCACCATAGTCCCTATACCTTATAAGCCCATTACTTTGTATCTTTAGAACACACAGTTCAATAACTACTCGTACGAATTTTGATTCTGATACGTCAAACTCTTCATTAAAATAAATTATCAACTGAATAATTAATTAAAGTTGGGTTCACATTTTAAAAACAGAAGTTTTGTATCTCCACATGAAATAGTACAAAAAATCTCAAGAGTTTGAAATAATGGTCTTAAACTATATGTAAAAATTCCAAAAATTTGATTTTAAATAACTGTATTATTGAAGAAAATAGGGGTAAACATGCTTGGTGAATCACCCTGTATATTTATTAACCCTACTATAATATTATTAAGTCAATGATAATATAATTTTAATGTTACCAACTGTGAAAACACCAGTAAACTACCCCTTTTGGGACTATGGTAGTAATAACTGCTGTTGGATCTAATGGTGGAAAATGGAAACGTGTCTCTTCTATTATACCATAACGCACGTCGAAATGAACATAATTTGTAGATATAAAATTGTTTCAAAGAAAAACTAAATTTTGGCGAATTTCTTGTAGAATACCGCTAAGGCGTCATATATATTTTGAAAATCATGGTAGCACAACAAGCGTTAAAAATAAACTCTGCAGACCGTAGATATGGTGACAATTGACATACCTACATTTAAACGATAAAAAGCACACAAACACAAAATACTCTAAACAGTAAACAGTAAATAAAAATTAGTGCTCCGTACATTTAGAGATGTGATATTAACCTTTCAGCGTTACATATTTTTAAACTAAGATCGTGTTAACAAAAGTTAATGATAAGCATATGCACAGATATGATAGAAATAGTGTAAGTTGTTACGAAGACATTTGAAATACAACAAAATATTAAACCACGAATAGTCATTATTTTTTTTTTTTTTTTATGACATTATTTTATATTATATTATTGAAACAAACGATTGGTCTTTATAACATTTACATACAATTGTGTACATATATAAATCAAACAATCGATACACTGCACGTGTGGACTGTGGAGTTACATTTCTATTTAAATGACACCTGTTCTTATATCTTATCAACCTTAGATGGGGTCGTATACGCTCGAGTGGTCTAATGTCCACTGAGTTGTTTAGCAGCTGAATTGGCTACTGGCTCAATGTCTCATTCTTATCTCGTGTTTGCGGGCAAACCTGATGATTTCTTTTGTAACTCTAGGCATCTTCAAACAATACTATGGTATAGGTATGAATAATCTAATGTACCTATTATATAAAGTGTTTAGCCTTTGAGGCCAAACCGTTACACTGCAACACTATACGAAAAAGACAGTCTCATCAATAAGATAAATCAAAACGTTACAATTGTTATATTTTATGAATGTGTTTCTTGTAATCAGTTGATACAATGAATGTTTAAAAAATCAAACAAACTACCGATGAAAAAATATGGTTCCAGCGTTGAAGAACACATCGTTCCGATTTACGAATAAATTGATTTTCATTTTTCGATGAGATGTTAATAAATAATTGTTTTGAAGTCGCTCATTTATACTTCAATAACTTTCAAACAACACAATAATATGTAAATTTTTAAATTAAAATGTTCATTACACTAGTATAGTGTAATATAGAACTTAAAATACAACTCTTAATGAATCCATCACCACAGTCTACAGTTATATTCTCGAATGAGAAAACCATTTGTTTGGATAATATGACAAACAAATATATACATAAAATCTATATAATTAACATTTAAGAACGTTCACACATAAACATTTACATTATTATAAATTAAATTGTCTCTGTGCCAGCCTAAATATTTCTGTTATTTTTTTATACCTAGATTAGCCAAGTATTTAACTGTCAACATATTTTTCGTTGGACGATTTTTTCGATTTACTTGCCAAAAGTTAACTTTAAACCACTTAAAAAGTGTATATATAAATATAATTACCTTTTTGAAACCGATTAGCGTCAAGTATTTTGTTGTTATCACAATATGATACAATATATATTTTTATAATGAATTATATATGTATTTCATTTTCTTAAGTATGGTACTAAAATGGTACCTGAATGTATTTTATTTAAAATATTGCTATCTTAATAGTTAAGTATGATTAACAACATAAACTTATTAGGTAATACTTAAGAATGCCTCATTTCCAATAAGTAACTTTATACTATTTTGAAAATCATTGTGTATCGAACATTGTGATTTGTAAACTGAAAAAGAAAATAATGGAATAACTTTGTCAGTTGAGATTCTGTGATACAAAGGTTCTTTTCGCGTCAGGGCAATAAATTGGATTAAAAGCCCAAAGGGGATTGGTCTCGAACACAAACACACAATAGAAGTGATCCTATAAGAAAGTATAATCAACAATCACTGTAAATAAAATATAGATTAATATTTTCCACGTATAAAATATCTTTTATTATTTTTTAACTTATGTTCTCTAACTTGACGAAAAACTCAAACATTTAATTTCTTATAATTTCTAATAAATTTTCAATTGTTACGGAGAAATACTATAGATACCTACTTTGTTTATAATTATTTCAGTCGTAGTAAAATTATAATAGTAAAATGTTTATTTAACAATCATACGTTTAATGATATGTTGCTATAATTGTGTTTTTCATTAGCCTATTTCAAATCAATTCATTAAAATTTTAAATAAATGTCTAATACGACTTGTTAGTTATTAATATGACTATTACTCTGGCATCTTATGTGGGTCTGCAGCAACCCTCTACATTATAATATCACTAGTTTTAATAGTCTTTTGAAATTATAAAATAATTTATGGCCTTAAATTAATAACATTAAGTCCTGTTTACATCTAAAATACACAACAACAAAAAACAACAATTTGTATATAAGAACCTACCGAAATATATTAACTGGGTAATTTAACAATTATTTAAATTTTACGAAAAACGAAAAAGCTCGTTATATTATTTTTAAAAATATTTAAAATCTGTGAAGTAAGCCAATAAAATATGTTGATATGATCTCATAAAATTGTGGAAAATGTATGGAAAATATATTTAATATAAGTACCTGAATTAATTGACATAAATTTACTACTCAATTCATTATCATCTACCATGATCTGCAGATGACCTCTTCATTATACTTCAAAGTTAATAGATTTTAACTCAGTCATTTTTTATTTATTATTAAAATATAAAACCTGTAAAAGTTTTTACATTAAGCATATAAGCTGAACACCAATTATATTTACATAATAATGTGAAAATAGAAATATCCCTGTGGTTACACTTTATATTAATGAACTTATGGACTTGATTTAAGTTTAGGTTGGATAGATTTTTTTTAAACGTATACCTACAGTACGTTTCGTTTAATGTGATAGGAAAAATTGAAAAAAAGCTATTCAAAAGTACTGCGATACCTACAAAAGCTTTCAACTGTCCAAAAATAACAGATGTTATTATTATTTAATTTGACAATAAAATAAAAATTACTTTTGTGGAAAATTACTTTTGATTGTTTCTTTAATTTTGAATGGTTTTTTCTTTTCAATGATATTAATTCTTTTAAATTTTTATTTCAAGAATAAAAATAAATACGTAGTCGAGAAAAAAAATATTTTATAGACTCAATAGGTCTATATAGAATCGTCAAAATAACATACACCGTATTATATAGTTCATATCGGTATTGATCATGTTATCAATATCACAAATGTGTATATGATAATAAGTGGAACTCACTATTATATTTATAAATACAATGAGTACCTCTACTTAAATTTAAAAAAAAAGTATTATTTACCAATCCTGCGTGTATTTCAAATTTTGGATTGGTTTTTTTTTAACTATGTTAATTTTAGTAATAAAATATATTTCAAGTATTTAATCATCATTTACCAAACGAATAATAAGTATTTTTTTTTCAATGAAATTTGTATTTAATCCATTACAAAATCTAACAGTATATGTATACAGCTAGGGATTAATACTGAATTTAGTTTAAAATCTGCTAAAAATGAGTACCCATTTTTGTCAGGAAAGTTATTCTACATGATTATTATTTATCATTATATGTATCATAATCAACTTTAAACGATTTGTAAGCTAAACATTTTTGTTTATGCTCTCTGTAATAATCACTGGACTTACAAGTATCTGTATTAAAAGTATATTATTATGTACCTAAAATAATATTAAGTTCCAAAAAAAAAATGCATTTTATTTTAAATAGAGTTAAATTTAAATAAATGCTATTTAGAAAATACTTTAAGCATACAGACGTAAATATTATAATATGTTTAGTACGGGCAACCACTAATCGGGTTATAATTGAATCTTACAATAAAGTCACGACCGTTTATTTTAAAATTGATGCAGCTAATTGTTGTTAATATTTCATATCATAATAAAAAATGTCATAAAATATTTGAAGTTCTCATAGTAGTTTGAAGATTTCATTCTAGATGTTACACAATGACAAACACAAAGACTAAATTCTGACAAAGTGCCAACCCATAATTATCCTTTCAGTTATAGCTACGTACAACTATATATCTTAACAATAAACATTTGAGCACACATTTTGCTGAAGTAAATTTTAATACTCTTTCATTGGCAATATACAAATATACGTATTACATATGTTTTGGTTTTATGTATTTTATCTAATTATTCCGCCTTTAATTGGAAATTTCACACATTGTTCGTACAAACTACCTATACAATGTAAACCCCATATCTTAGTTTGACCACGAAAATTGTGCACAGTGCCGGATTTCTAACTTTGGCAGTATTATATTATACCCTACACACGCACGTTTTTCCATAGGTACAGCTATTAGTTTCATCATAGAATTGTTTTGAAAAACTACCCACACACAGGATGTTTCTAGTTTTCTGAACAAACTTTGAAAATCATCTTAATATGCGGTTACTATATTAATGAGTGGATACGAAAACGACTTTGTCTTGCGAAACAGGGTACGATGTTGAGGTTAAATATTTCAACCCTATAGAAATTGAAATACTAAATAAATATACATAGATCAACACATCGCTAAAATTGTTGTCCGAAACCCCAATTTTGATATTTTTTACATTTTTAAACGCGCATCTGCATAATATGCATATTTTTCAGCACCACGTGCCGGTTATTGACGACCGTAAGTTGTCAGATAATCTTAAAAATCGTGTACATATCTAAATAGAGCCAATAATGGTTAGGTTAAGAGTTTCAATATTTTCAAAATAATGAAGTTTTGTTATTTATTTTTGTGAAATTGTGAATAGACTGTTAAGTGCTCCAAAAGTGTCATATACCTACTCAGTATAGTCCCGAACGTCAACTAGAGCTGATTTTGATTTGGTCTAATTTTTTTATTTTATTCACAGCTTATTCTTATACACATAATATATTTTTCTAAAGTGTTTTAATCCAAAATTTAGAAGTTATGTCAGTAATGTTATCTATCACTCAAATTATTTGAACAATATTAAAATGAAAAAATATTTTCTTTCACGTCTAAACATTCGATATAAATTTAATGTTAAATAATTGAAATCGAAATGTCCTTTAGATGCACTAAGACATGTTTTTAAATTAAAATATATGAATAAAGCATGAACGTTAACAGATTGATACCCAATAAACTTCTCGTTCTTTATTTTAATAGGGAACGACCTATAAAAGGATTTAGTACACTTTATATTTGTTTTATACCTTTCGCTGTAACATCTGCAGTAATGCAGTACCTATATAAAAAAATGTATTTTACAGTAGGTAAATAAAATAACGATTGTGATATTCATTTAATTAACCGAATTATCATTAACAATAAAAAGTCGGGAATTTATGTGCATGAATTGTGGGCCGACGAAATGACAGGGAACGAGGATTACCCTCCATTTATTTTGTAAGTCGAAGCTTACTTCTTAATATTTAATTAAGCCAGTTAGCAACACGGGCAAGTGGATAGCGTAAGGTCCTCGCTTTTAAAAATTCAATTATTTTCGTTCTTGTAAAAATAAAACGAATTTTTAAGAAATGAATAATGATAATACCTATCAATTTGACAGGTCGATTCAGAACACTGTTAATGAAATGTACGATTTGGTCGTCATTAAATCACTAAAAAAATTTAATTTGTGAACATTTTTTAAGTTTGATCTTAATCTTATTGTATTACCCGTCGACGCGTTCGAATAGGCATTGACAATAATGTTTATTACTTGTTTTGTTTTTTTTTCTTTATTAATAATATACACAATCTGTACAATAAGGCACAATAAGAGTATGGGCTTAAAGAAGGTAAAAACATGAAAAGCGTGAGGAGGGAGGCCGACCAGTGTGGGTACCCTCTAACTTGGGGTAAATATTAAAGTTATATATATAATATAATATAATATAATATATTGTGTGTTTGTGTTATTGATGTACGGAATATGTGGTGTGTGTGCGCGTTATAGAGAAGGAATTTTAGGGAGTGTTATTTTGTTTATTAGGGATGTTAAGACAGTAAGAAGGGGGTTAAGTATAGATTTTAGTTTGTCGAGGAATTTGGTGATGATGTGTAGAGATTGATCGGGTGGTGATTTGTAAGCTGCGAGTTCGGAGTAATTATTTCAAAAGATAGAAACGGTAATATAATATTATTAAATATTAGCGGATAGCAGGCGCGTACTCAAGGGGGGTTCTAGGGGTTCAACCCCCCCCCCCCCGAAATTTCAGGAAATAAGTTTTATTATTTGTTAGTTTGGTTTTAAAATTGCAGTAACTAATAAGGCACGTGCATATAAATTTACAGGGGGAGGGGGGCTAAATTAGGAGTAAGTTTAGATTTTTGGGAGTGTCCTAAGTCCACCTATCACCACGGTCTACGACCTAGTTTTAAATCACGTTTACGCAATTTGAATTTGCTTACTTTACCATCCACATACAAGCTCCACATTTCAACGCGAGCAATTTAAAACGAGCAAAAGCTGTAGCTTTCAGGTTATCCTCTTTCACCTAATGTATTTTCTCGGGAAGGCTAAATTTTGAGCCGGAGCTAATTATGTCAATACAACATTTTTTTTTCATCCAATTCAAATAGTCATAATATAACTTAATTTATTCCCGTCTTATTAAGCTCTATAACCAATAATGCATGTAAGTAAAAGAAAGTATAATTAAGTATGACGCACGTCGCGAGAATAAAACAAAAAAAGGTTTAGTAAAATGCTCGAAAAAAAAATTAATATTTTTTGGAAATTCATAACTTCGTTATCTTTTTGTTTAATTGAATCACTGGTAAAACTATATTATATTATATTATTATCTGAATATTACGATTTCAGAACCCTAATCCTCGGCTTTCGTTTACCAGTCATAATCTTTTCTGTGGTGATATCTTTTGTAAATAATTATTAATCTTGATACAGTCACTCGCGAGTACTTATACCAACTCTATTTGTCTTTGTTCAGAGATTGCATTTACGGCTTGCGTGCAATCAACGAAGAGTCAAATAAATCAGAAACGAAACAATGGTCGGTGGAATTTAGTACTGGGTTTGAGCTTTTATTTCAATAGACACCGCGCTATTTGAAAATACTTATGTGGGCTTTAAAATAAAATAAGTACCTACGAATACATATATTATGAGTATATACTATATATATGTTTAAAATATGACGAATAAATATACAATTTATATGGCTTGAGAAGAATTATAAGTTTAATAAGTGTAAGCATTAGAATACATTAGGTACCTACATTATAAAAAATGCTAAAAACCCATAAGGAGGTAAAAAAAAATTAATGATATAAGCACAGATATAGGTAGGTACGATACATGTTCATTATAATGGAATATAAAATAATATATTTATTTAACACTTTTTAAAATTTGAATTATTAAGTGAAATATTGTACTTCAATTCATTCAGCAATACATATGTAGGTACATTAAATCATTTTTACAATTTTCAACTTACAGGCTGGGTTTTATTAAATCTACTAATTGTTTAGTTTTGTACAAATATTATGCATGGCCGAACGTAGACGGATTATTATACCAGCCAGTATTACTTACACATTATACGTTTACATAAGCAAATTATACAATTTCAAATACATGTTTACAACTTCAAGATCAACACGTGGCAGCTTATATATAGTTACTGCCTTAACTGCAAATATCAAAACAAGATAAATATATATATATACATATAAATTACTATAAAGTTATAAAATATTTAATATTATAGTAAAATTTTTTTTTTTTTTTTTTGAAAATTATCACATCATTTTGTGTCACCGACTAATGAGAATTTCTCCCAAGGCGATTTTACTTTGACGAACCGTTTATTATTTATGGTTTTAAACTATGTAGAGGTAAAAGTTTACCCAGTAGTCTATTTATCAAAAGTTTTTCTTACTTGCGTGTAACTTTGAAGCACAGAATCTACTAATATGACCATTTCTTTGCACTACAATAATGCCGCTTGAATTATGAATCATTAATTATCATTATCAGATAAGATGACGTTAGAATAACTTAGATCCACAAGTGTTGTTTCCATTTTACTATTACGCATTACATAGCAAACTTATAACGTTCAGAATAATCCATTAAACTATGCTATTTATGAGATTAAAATATATCAATTTATTATTAAATTTAAAAAACATAATTACGTAAGAATTTTTTTTTTATATTTCGACTTTGAAACATTTTACAAAAAATTCACAATTTTAAAATGCTCATACAGTTAGTTTTAAAATTAAAATGTCGAAAAACCCAGCGAAGTCTTAGGTATTAGTTTTGCCTTTAAACTATATAGCACATAAATGTATAGTCTAATATTATTACCTAATATAAATAAAGAGTTATAAACGAATTAGTCTGAACGTAAAATTCGCCACGTCTTATACGTTTGTCGACGGAGATTACACTTGAGAGTATAATATATCCTCTTAATTACAAACTAAAATGTACAGCACTTTGAAATAGTAATTATACTAAGTATATTATGGTGACAAAGTCGCGAAGAAATGTGAACGTTTAAGCACCTATTACTATTTTTGTATAGACCGTTATTCGAATGAAACGAACCAACTTGTTGGAATTTGTTGAAAATATCTTTAATAATAATAAGATAATAAGAACATCGATATAATGAGCACGTAGTTAATTGGTTAATTTAATGACTAATACATTCCAACGACGACGTACAGTAATATTATGAAAAGCTCACCTTGTTCTCTCTTATAAACCTCTTTCGAGTCTTCCGGTCGCCGTTAAGTCGATCTGTGAGATGGGTTTAGGATCAAAAATATGCTATACGTGACTTCAAAGCTAACTGTGACCAGGTTTAATCTGCGGACTTGGCGTTTTGTAAACGAGGTGGTCCGACGCAGCACAAAGAAATTAGAAAAGGATTATAATGAAACGCATGCGCAATAACAGTGTATAGGACCTATAGGTACCTCAACACTAGATAAATTAACAATTAGTACCTATATGCATACATATATATATATAAGTATATTTGTTAGTATCAATTTTTTTTTTATGTTTCATACATTTTCATAGTCTATTAGAGTCCACACGCATCGAAGTTTTATTACAATAAAACAAAATATTATATAACAATTAAACAGAGCTATGTGCTGTATTCCTTTTAAATACTTAAACTTTACACATATTTGAAAATATATTGAAGATTTTCTGTTACCTATATGCTCCCGCAGTTATTTTCTGTAATATTCGCAATAATAAATTACTAACACTTATATTAGTAAAATAAATTGTGTCTCTCTAAATATTTTTTCTTCGCTGCCTATAATATACGACGTAAAAATCAAATTTGACATTCTCCTCGTATTGTTTAGATTGTATGTCTCTTTCGTGCAACTATTATGTTGGCGCACCACACCCCTCTTTGTACATATTGTTTTTCAGATATATTATAAATAATTGATCTCGTAGCTCACTCAATAGATACCTTAGATAGGTACTTCTCATATTATAATTTATCAGTTTCAGTTAACGCTGACTGATTTTATTCGAAATTTACCTACCCAATGTTTGAATGTTCGTTTTTTATTTTTGTGTCTACCATATGCATAATACGTAACCAGTAGGTAGGTCCTAGTATAATATACATATTTTTAAATGAAATAAAAAATAACCCTTTATTGGAAATTTGAATACTTCAAGAGTTCAAGATATTGTAAAATGTTTATTATATTCTAACAGCAACCATTTTATATTTGACAAAAATACTGTTTATATCACATGTTAAATTGATACGCAGAATGTACAGTATACTCAATAGGTAGGTATGACTGATATGACTATTTGTTTTGTATTATTATCATAATAAAAGTACAAATTTGAATTAAAAATACAACTATTTAAAAACTAGAGACGTTTCAAGGGTTGTGGTTTTATTTTATTTATTTATGTAACCAAGTATAAGTATACTGTATAGCTTATTGAAATATTACTTTTTATCCCATACACCTATTGTATTTATTATTATCTTATTACTATTTTGTAGCCCGGCCAGACATTTTTTTGATTAAGATCGACCGACCGTAATGTTTATACTATAAAGTGATTTAATTATTTCAAATACGAATAAGGATGGGCCATAAAAACGTACAATAATAGTTAAACATTAAATAAAGTTAAAAAAGTTATTTAATTTTTTAGAATTTTATCATTAAAAAGTCCATAAAAAAAACATTTTATGTTTTCAAAACAAATATTTCAATATGATGACGTAAAAAAATCGTACACATTTCTTAATGTTGAGTGAAAATTAAAAGAAATAAATTGCATAAAATATATAATAATTTGCGTAGGTATACCTACTTATAATAATTATTAACATTGTCTTAATAATTACGTGTTTTGTGCACTTTTCATTAATAATAGTTACTAAAATAAATATGATACTCGTATACTTGGCCTTATGAACAATCGCTAAACATTTAGCGAAACAATTGTGAGCTAATGGTCCCTTAAACATGATTTAGTGGCCCATGATTGGTCCATTAAATTGTATTGAACCATTAAATAAATGTATCAATTTTATATGCAACCCGGCACTACTCCTACTGTCCATACTTCATTTTAATTTTCAGTTTTAGTTCCATCTTATATATGTATTATTCAACTATAACTACAATGTTTTCCCAACTAAACAACCTCTGTTTTTCACGTCTACAATTTGCGTTTGAACTTGAAATATGCGTTTCCATGAGTGATACTGTGATATATAACTGTATAATACAGTAATACCATTAATTATATATTTATTTAAATAATACCTAAATATACGTTTTAAATATGTGCAAATGTTAGAATCAAATTAGCATGTACTCACAATAAATTACGTAAACATTTTCTATTCTTTTATAGAATTTTTAGAATTTTAAGAGCATGAATATTTGAATATTTTTTGGCACATGATTTCATCATATTTTAAGCTTTTAAATAACATAAATTACTGTACTCTAGGTTATTATTAATTAACTATAGTTTGTAAGTCAATTTTACATTTTTAGCAGAATAATGCCGAATCAAAAAAGGTACAAGTACACAATATCGTCAAACAACGGGATTCTATCATCGGAACAAAGGGATTTTTTTGAAATCAATGGATATATAGTCATAAGACACTTGATAAATGAAACATTATTGGATAGATTCAAGTAATTAAGAATTACTGTACCTACCTACATAAATTAATTATGGCAATACATACATTATACAACGACATAATCAGAATTCAATTCATATTTGTACATTAAATATCCATAAAAACAACATAATATTGGTGGTTGTCGTTGATATGTAGTTAAAAATATAATTAAAAAATAAATTGAAATAAGTCATTGTGGAATGTTTTAATAATTTTGTTTTCACTGTTCTTATATTTTAGACAAAGATTCATCGACATATGTGAAGGTAAGGTTAATCGAGGAGGAATAACAGTGATGAAAGATGTATCATCGGTTAAAATAAATCCAGAAGGTATTTCCAAAGAGCGTATAGTTAATAAAATTCAAGACATAATATGGGATGATGTATTCGAACAGTACTTTCTACATCCAGAAGTAATTACTTTTAGTATAATAAAAAGGATAAGTGCCACGACACCTACGATTTTTTTTTTTTTTTTGGGGGGGGCGGGGTGCTGAAATTATAAATAACTTATAGCTGTTAATTATGTATTTATGAAGTATTGTACACACACGACATATATGTATATCATATATATATATACATTCTTTACTCACACCAAGTGATCAATTGTATTAATTATAATACAATAATAATACATAGGTATACAACACAAAATTATATTATTGAATAATTAATATTATATACAGAGAAAAATATTAAGTACTATTTTTGAAAATACACGACAAATAATTGAAAATTTAGAACAACAATATCACTTAACTCATTTCGTAATTAATAAGTAATAACACCGTTAAATAATAATGAGGTGGTGTGTTCGAAATCGTTTTTATGACTGTTATTATTATTATTTATTATTGTTGTCAATATTCGTCGTCGATATAATAACGGTAGGTACCGAAAAATAATATGATACATAAGTATATAATATAACTGTATCATATTTCCCCATATAGATAGGTATAATACCAATGATATGATTATATATCGTTTCTGCGTATACGAATGTGTGTCAGTTAGTTTACGGACAACTCTAACTACAAAACGAAAATAATTTGAAGTCCTCTTTTTTCTCTGATAAATCAATAATATGTGTTTGGGGACTATTTTCGTATTGTTATCAAATGTTTAACTGTATTTTTTATTATTATTATTGTTTGATGACACCAGACACGTAGTTGTAGAGGTAGGTACTATATTAACACTTCGGACGGCTAGTGTTCAATGACACAGTGGTCGGTAAACTTTTAGTGTGGGTACTCGGGGTCAAAATGGGGTTAAATAATAATAATACGTGTTTGCGTTGGATGGACATGGGGAAAAAAATTGAGTGTCGCATATTGATAGTCGCACTATATAATTTTACATTCGGCCTATAAAAACGGTCACGTAATGATTTTCGTCGCCGTATGGTCGACCCCTATCACTATATAAGTAATAAGTAATAGCTTTACTGTTACCTGTAGACTATAGGGAATAGGCTATATTGTAGTGCGTTTAATCCTTTAATATAATATAATATTGCCGCCACAATATTACAATGAAAATAATAATATAATATTAATTAGATGAACTGCCGAGCAAGCAATATTGTTTTGTAAGCGGGCAGAATTAAATATTCGACACGTTTGTAAGCCGCTGCAGTATATCAACGAATTAGGCAAACAATAAAATATTCGACGGGCGTATAAGAAGTTTTGTTCGAAAATAAATTAAATTACAGCACCATGATGATATATTTTGTACTTTTCATACGAAAGTGTTCTTGTTATGTATTGAAAATAAAATTACAAAGTATTTTATTTAATTTTTTTATTGTGTACTGTTCGAATGAGCCCCAAAAATGATTAGCAAATAATATTTTAATAAAATATAATTACCATGAAAGCGTAATTGCAGTGCACTGTGCTAGAGCAAAATGCGTATCTTTAGAAAGTTCAATAAAAAAATAAATAATATTCTTGTGTAGGTGTTATAGTATTAACTATTTTACGATCGAATTCGGTGTTATTGATGTGTACGTATAGGTTATATTACATTGTACTTATTCCAAAAATACCCCGACATTTAATTAATAACTTTCATGAATATTGGATTTTAATACAATAATTAGATTAACCGTATTATCTTAAAATTCAAATACTTCATATTATACATAGGACAACACAAAATTAAGTGATTTTTTTAATTTTTCCGAATGTTTAGTGAACAATATTATAGCCGGGTTATTAGCTGATATCATTACTTATTATTATTCTTATTCTTATTATTATTATTATTATTATTATTCATAAAAGATTTATTAAATGGGTATACATAGGTACTTAAAAATAATTGATCGGAATGAATGTAATTAAAATCAAAATAAGTAGAACATTTAAAAATTATAATATCTCTATATAAAATATACTTAAGCTAGCTTAAAATCTAAGTTGTTATCAGAAAATAATCTTTTCGATACAATCATCATAAATTGAGTTTCCAAAAGTTTATAATTTATTCTTCAAAGTATATTTTCCATTCATTATAATATCAAACTAAAACTAATCCTTTATAATTAAATCCCATCATTTCTCAAAATTAAAATCTATTGGACCATTAAACGTGATAAATTAATCAGTTGTATTCAAATGTTTTATTTCTAAATAAAAATAAATTTGTCCTCTTTTATAATTAAACATACGTTTCTTCGAAAATTATTTATATCTTGCATGGATAGATGTGATAAATGATTTCCAAGTAAATTTTATAAGTCATTTATTAAAAAGTAAAAGCCAACAATCTAACTACTACAGGTACCAACTATTTGTATTTCAACTTCAACATTTCCCACGTTCCACGATTTTATTTTGTTTAACTTTCAAAACAATAAATATCTAAAATATTACGTTTCACAATTAAAATTAATAATTATCAACTTTTAACCTACTCTATAGATATGATTCGTTCGTTGAAACCAATAAAAGTAATTTTATTTTTAAGCCAGAATTTACAATGCGACAAAGTTTGGAAAACATTATTACCCGTTAAAATATTATTAAGATATTCATATTATTTACAAAAAAATTAATTATCACTTGTGTGGCTAATTGAATGCTCTTTAAAATGTTCGACACAATTATTATTACATTGTATATCATATTATCTTCCCGATAACGTCTTTTGATACGCAAGACAGACATTTCGAATGAGGGTACATCTTTTGATTTTGTTTCAAACAATAAATAAATAAAACATATTTACTTTTTTATAGTTACTAGATTATGTTCAATGTTTTACGGGAAACAATATAATGGCGATGCATTCAATGTTAATAAACAAACCTCCAGACACTGGCTCGATGACTTCAAGGCATCCAATGCATCAGGTAAAACAATAATTTACACGTGTTAAATGTAAACAGTGAAGAGAGACAATAGTAAGGGCCATTTGTACCATCTCCGATTAAAGTTAACCGGAGTTTAATCGGCCGATTTTGCCCGGGTAAATATCTGTTATCAGCTGATTAAGCCTAATCGTAGTTTAACTGTAGACGGTACAACTGGCCCTAAGATTAATATATTAGGTACTATTATACGTTGCATACGAAGAAACGATTCTCAGTAAAGTTCGGTCTTACTGTATATTAGTGTTTTTCAAATTTATTTCAAGTGTTCGGCAACAGAAAATCAGTGATGATTTTCTCAAATTACAATAATACTACAGAGAAGAAAATGTGTTAGATTATAATATGAGAATGAGGTAAAATTACCATATTTGATTGGTCCAATTTTCGGAACTGGTGGATTTTATTACTATTTAGTATTTTTGTATGTTCACAAAACTTAACCATCGGTTTATGACAACCTGTGGCTATGGGTTGATAGGCTTTTCCCCCTTGATTAAAATCGTATAATTCTCTCACACTCTTAAGAATAATTTATGTCATATTATTATTGACTGTACATATTATAATACATTTTTTAAATATATCTTATTCGAATTAATTTTAATAACAATAAACCTAAAGTCTATGTATATAAAATAGAAATACATTTTACTATAATTTTTTTATCGAGACTTTACGAGTATTTTTACGCCTTTATCTATATAGCGCCTTATTATATCAAAACCAAACGACTAAACCAACCTTTATAGCTATAATTTAAAACTTTAATAATATAATAGTATAATACTACAGGCTAATGACCTCAATTGTCGAAGCCTCAACCCGAAAAAAAATTAAAAATAGTATAAAAGATAATACGGTAAAATCAATTTTAACGTTAAATGTTGAATTATTATAATAAAATAAATATCCAGAATGGAAGCAATGCAACTGATGACTAGTCTCACAGTAAATGATAACTGATACATTTATTAAGTATATAATACTACGACACGTTTGTATTATATTTTGTATTTAATATAAATAAATTAGGTAGCGTTTGAATGCAAATGTTTGTAGGTACCTGTTTGATAAGTATTTAATTCCACGACGAAAAGCATAAACGTCACGACTTCTGACAATGTTTATCATCATCGTTAATTACACATTTATTAATTAACGAAACTTTTGAACCTTTTACAGTCGTTTGTTGCCTCTCATCATATTTTTGACTTTTGTTTAGGATTTACATTACTTCGCATTTCGCCCAGCAGACAGAATCGTAGCTACGTGGACAGCTATGCAAATGGTCACAAAAGCCAACGGGTGTCTGTTTGTTTTGCCCGGTTCGCATATTCACCCTGGTAAACTTCTTCCACACGAATATCCGGAATGGAAAGTAAGAATATTATGATTTTATTATTATTGTTATTTATTTATACAATCAAAACATTTACTGATGCGTTGCGCGTTTAAAAAAGGGCGGCGTGAATAAAGGTTTCCACGGGATTAAAGGGTACGATAGTCACCAGAAAAAATATTTGGATATGAATCCTGGTGACACGGTACTTTTTCACCCATTACTAATACACGGATCTGGACCGAATACGTCACAGGTATGCATTAAAAGCTGCGAATCAACAAAAAATATTGTCAAATTTTCATCAATCCACAATGATTTTTAATTATTATCATATTACCGCGTGCTTAATAATATATGAAAACACCTATTGTAGTATCCTCTTACAGCTAAAATTTAATAAAAAAAATCTACAAATAGTTATCCTATGATGCATTTTCCAATAGTTACGTCAATTAAATAACTATTGGAAAATGCGATATTTCTTAAATAACATAAATTTAATGAGTAAATATAATATATTTTTATTTTATGAATACATATTCATCTGCTGTACAAAGGAAACAAGAAAAGCAATTTCTTGTCATTTTGCATCCTGTGAATG
>WHPZ01582844.1:0-20880 GCA_016617965.1 Macrosiphum rosae | reverse complement strand
TATCCATGACATTTTATGAATTATATTTACGAGCTGACACATGTGTAGCCCAAGAACAATATTTAAGACTATCACTCTTATACTTAGAACTTTTAAGTCCTAATGATGCTTGGTTTGTAACAGTTTCATTACCTTTTCTCTCAGAGACTGATGATGTTCACAGTGGATTAATAGAAATTGACCATATTAAAAAATTATGTTGGTTAGCTCGAGCTCGTCAGGAAATTGAAGAATCTACAACCAATATGGACGTACAAAGCGTGACATCTGTTTTGTTAATGAAACATAAGTATAAAGATGTGATGCGTTTGTCTAAAATGTGGAATTTATCACTTTATCAGCCATTAAGAGAGTTAGTAAAAACATGTTTGTCTCTCACAGATTCTGAAGAATGTGATAAAGCGTGGATTTGGTTAGCAGACAATGGAGTCAGTGGTGATGGCGTTGATAGTGGGAAAATAGCTTGGCATTTTTTGGAAACCTTGGTAGTTAGGTATGAAGAAAAGGGAAGAACATTGATACATTATCATGTAGCTGATGAGCTACTTAGACATAAATCATTTTTACCTAGTTGGATTGTCAAAACATTCAAAGAAAGAAATGTTGGTGAATTATTACAATTATACTTAAGTTATGGAGAATTGATTAACTGTGCAGATTTAATATTAGAACTTTTTGAACAAGAAATGAGTAGTGGTGATACTGTACAAATATTCGGTAACACGATACCTATAGATATCATAGAATGTGTGATTGTAAATTTAAAACATAATAAATTACAGGTTGCTGATGAGGTTCTTAATAAATATAAAATATTTTATAATTCAATTGTAGCACAAGAAAATGCAAAGACTATAAAATAAATTATAAGTGTTTTAATTAAAAAGTTATAAGTTATATATTTTTTTACAAGTAAAGTTACTTAATATGATTTTGGATTAAGTACAATACAAATTTATTTTTAAACCTTGTTCGAAATATTAATAAAAAAAATATAAATTGTAAAACAGTTTTAAATAAAATAAAATATTTTTATTTGTTTAATGCTTTGTTTAATTCATGCACATTTAGAAGAATGTCAAGGAGGTCAGCTGCTTTCATAAAATAATCATGTTTACTGTTTAGTTTTATTGATGTATGTAAGCATGTTTACTGTGTTTTCAGTCGTTATGATCATAATAATGATTGATGTATAGTTTAATTATCATATCCAAATTGTATTTATTTTTATGATAAATACCTACACCTTGATCATAAATAATATCATTGTTTTATTGTCATTTTTATTAATCCTATTATACATAACTGTTATCTATCTATAAGAATCTCGTTGTTAAGCTTAAAGATAATAATTTAAAAAAATCCTTGTACTATATTTTAAAATCTGTTGATTCTATATCCTTAATACCTAATGTTGCATTCTTCTGTCGGAACACTATTCAAGTTTTTAGTTAAGAACTACTTATATTTTATAGTATAATATCATAAGTTAATAAATAACAAATTTATGTTTTAAAAACATTAATAGTAACCTAGTCAATTAAAAAAACATGGGCATTTTAGTTACTCACAAAAATATAGTATTTTTGAGCATTGAGATTTTTGAGTGCCTCTATTTAATATCATCACTTCTAAACTTGCACAGTTGTACAAATGACTTATTTTGTTAAATATTAATTTAGTTCTTTTAGTTTATTTAAATTCAAAAATACATTACAAGTTCTTACAGTCTTACAGAAGTGTGCTAATATAAAATAATTTCTAGTATTAATAACTTAAATGACTTATATTAATATTGCTATAATTTTACTTGAGTAGAAATCTGCCACAAAAATGTTCCCATTTAAATTTTAATAATAATAACATACCTGAATATTAACATTTTATACTTATAAATAATAGACAAGTTTTTGATTCTTTATGCATGCATACAGAGTAGGTCTAGTGTGTATTTTCTTTAAAATTATGTATTGCTAATGGCTTCTATTTACATTAATTTTTGATATATGATTATATGAAGCCATACTGCAATTTCAATCCTATAAAATTGTATTCAGTTTTATATAAAAAAAAAAGAAACCTTTGAAATATTTTAATCATTTTAATTCATTGGATTTATACAATCAATTACAATATGTGCTCTGTTCTTAATCATTAGGTCTATTTACAAACCAAACATATAATTACTCGGAACATATCATAATTGTAAATTACGAGTCTTGAAAGATATTACACATGCATTTTTATTTATTATTTCTTACAAATTAAATATAAGTAGGTAGTAGGTACTAATTAATATACCCATAAATCTTTAAATTCATTGATATTACTAGGTAGGTATTAGAAAGTCTTATGGAATAATTTTATGAGCATAGGTAATAATAATATAGGTACATGCCTACCTACCTAGTTGCTGAGATATTTACTAACATGGTTTGGAGTAAAATGTTTTGTAATTGTAATATTATATGAATTCAGATAACAATTATCTAAAACAGTAGCTTCAAATTTGGATTTCCTATTTCACAGATGAAAAAAAAATGTTTATTGATAGGTACTTACAACATTTACGTAATTCCAGAAGACCAGAAAAGAGGCACCTAAGATAACATTAGATATAATATGTTTGATATTATTGTATATGTAACAAATACCACTCTTGAAATCTATTGCAAAAATTACTAGAATATGAAAAAAATATATATATACAGTCCTATAGAGCATGTAAGTAGAAGAAGCATACTCATCTCCTTTTTTTCTTTAACTACATAAGAAATTATTTAAAATCTAATTTTATGGATTTTTATATTTACTTAAACACCATATATTCAAATTCTTGAGATTTTTTTGTACTACTTAAGGAATATCCTGTGGAGATAGGAAGTACAAACTGGAACTCCCTATTATAGGTTATAGGTACCTACTGTAAATGATTTAAAGAAAAATTTTTTTGAAAAAACTGGAATTTTTACGAAAAACCAGTTTTTGACATAATTATGTATTTTCTTTTCTGTTGTACTTGTAATTCAAAAATGAATAGATAAGTGTTCACCAAATATTTAGGTGGTACTATTATGTGATAATTTTCTAGACATTATTAGAATTTTATGAATTTTGAGCTACATAATAATTTACAATTTTTCGTAAATTTTATGAATTTCGGAAAATGTTGTTCTTTAAGTGCTTTCCAAAATATAATATTAATATATATTTTTGATATTTTAGATTATGAGTGAAGGAAGCGAACGGATTTATTGGTTTTAAAATTATGTGTTTTATCTTTTTTTTTTCTACCCGTCATCAACTTTTGGAGCCGTAAAAATGCTCCAATTTACTACTCCAGCCCACCTTTTCTGGTATGAATGTGAATCTAGTTGGTACTTTAGGGATGAATGTTAAAAGTAGAAATTCCAAGTAGTTTTCAAAAGCATCCGGGAGGAACAAAAATTAATGAATGAGAATTTTTTAGTTTTTTGGTTTAAGTGGTTTAACTCAAAAACTAATTACCATAAACACTTTAAATTTTCACTAAATATTAAATTGACCGTTTTCCATACATGTATAATACCTAATTAATAATGTTTACAATATTTTGAGACTTATTGCGCTATTTATAGTCGTAAGACTTTTTTTAATTTTTTTTTCTTCAATTATTGTCGATAATTAGTTTATCAATTGATCAAAAATAATGAAAATTGAATACAAGGTTTCTGTAAGTTGTTGTTAGTGGAATTAAAAAAAAAAGTTGAGTGTAAATCCACAATCATTTTTTATGAGCGTCTGAAGTTAAAATATTGATAAAACTCGTCAAAATCACGATCATTTGTAATCTATTTTTCAGTTAGAAATGTATAAGGGTGACTGACATGCCACCTATAAATGTATAGGCTTATAGCAGAGTGGTATACACTTGCCCACCTTTTTTCATTATCAGTAGCTATTTTATCAGTACCTATAGGTACAAAAAAAAAAAAAAAAAAACTAGTTTTTCGTCAAAATCCAAGTTTTCCTTTAATATTTGGTTTTTCTATTATTTTCAAAATCTAAGTGAGTATACTAGACATTATTTATTTTGACTCCTCCCCCTAGAAAAAGTACTTATTAGATCCAATTTCCTACTAAAAGTATTCCCCAAAGTTGAAGATCAAAGTATTTTTTTGTATATTTATATACGATATACATATACTTATGCCTATACTATTAAATTGTGGGTATAAAATATAAATGAGCATAACAAATAAAATATAAAAAACAATTATCAGTTATTATTGTAAAACTAATCCATTAATCGCGCATCCTTAAAAAACTAAAATAGTAAATAATATAATATATACCTACCAACCTACCTATAACTATTGTTTTGTAATGATTTAAAATTGTGTAAAATTCATTTTTTAAGATGGGTTAATTCTTTTGGGATAATGAATGTTTACCGTTAAAAATTCAGGGTTTTAATATCGATTTTGAATACTGGTTAAAACCGTTAAAAACCGGAATCGATACCGAAACCGTAAACAAAATCGAAAAAAACCAATTCCGATAATAAAAACCAAAAACGAAATCAGAAAAAATAAATACCGATAGCCGAAACCGAAATCGAAATCCGAAAATATATTTCCGGTTTCAAGCCCTGGTTAAAATAATCACTCTGTATAATTTCTAGTTTTCACTATTATAATATGTGCTACCTACATGTATACATTGACACAATATGTTAAAACATAGGTACCCATTTGCCATCTTTATTTATTTATAGATGCATATAATAGATAGGTGCAAAACTACAAATAAAACGGTTTGCAGATTGATATACAAAAATCGAAAGTCTGTAAACATTTTTACTTGTAGGTGATAGTATATTTAACACATAAGGGAGGAGCATTGTGAAAATAATATAAAGTATACCTACATAGTTTAATAATAAGTGATTAAGAGTATAATATATACGATGTACCTCCATATTATAAACATTTAAAAATGAAACCATTCACTAAAAAAAAAAAATTAACCTGTTCAGAGTAGGTATTAAATTCAAATTTAACTTATATATTGGTAGATCGTTCTAATAATATAATAAACTTATATTATAGCTAGGTGTACATAGTCTCTACTCGTATTTGTTTTATGCGATTTTAACGTATTATGTCATTATTGAACCAACTACCTGGAAAAAAAACTATAGATATTATAACCTTATAAGTAAAAAAAATATTAGTCGGGGATTAATCATTTGATAGGCTACGACGACTACGTTTAATCCGCTCCACCCCTGCATTCCATGGTATAATATGTACCCTATTCTATGTACCTCCCTACAGCCCTTACGTACATCTATAAATATAAACTACGGATGGCTTAAAAAATACCGTCTGTTCCGGACGCGTACAGTTAATAGTACCTAGGTAGTGTTTTAGTTGTCCGGACTCCGGATCGCGTACACTGCAGCCAGTCCTCATATATCCGCCACAATGTCACCAACTCTAATAATGGACTTCAATCGTACCGTATCAAGACCTCTGGCACAATTGGGGTAGGCCAAAATATTATCGAGAAAAAAAATAAAACTATTGAATTCGAGTGTGCCAACATTATGTTGAGGAAATTGTTTTTTCGCCTCGGGAAATATACGCCATTTCCCTATAGATATATTACTATCTATTATCACCTATTTTATATTATTCAACTTTAATTTTTCAAACGGAAATATAATATATACATAATATTATAGTATATAGAAAATGTCTAAAATACTCCATTCTCTTCTCTTCGGCGTTTGCGTCGACGTTTTAATATGCACAGTAAAAATAAAATATCTATATAGATCGTAATTGTTTTTATACGAATTCTAGCTTGATGGAAAACGAAGTAGGCGAAACTCACTTGTTGGGTTGGAACCTTCAAGCCGAAGATCTCATCCACATCCCAGAACATTGGTTAAAATATCAAGAGCCCAGTTCGTTGCAACATTACTATTTAGCATTTATGTATACAATTTTTATGTTTGTCGCATTATTTGGAAATGGTTTGGTCATATGGGTATTTTGTGTGTAAGTATACCTACCTTTATTATTAGATATATATTTATATAAATACCATTTCTACATAGCAAGTTTATATCATGAATATCAATATAGGTATTATGGGTTATATAGGTGCATTATAATATCATTGAGTTACCTGCCTATATTATACATAATGAGTAAAGACTATAATAATTAGTAGATACCTATCTACAAATTATTTTGATAGTAAGGATTTTTGTAATACATAGCTAACTATTCATTACCTATTATTTAAATGTTATAAACATTTTAATAGAATTCGTTAAACAAATTTTGATGAAGAATAAGAAAATTGATTTTAGAACAATATTATTAGGTAAGTACCTACTAAAAGTTATACCTAGTATGGTTATATACACTCTAGGACCAGTATACTTTTTATATTGTAGTAAATACACATAGGTATGGAACGAGGAACCACCAATAAACTGGTTGGTCAGACCTTTTTAATGTTGGTTTAGGACATTTATCTGTAAAAGTTTTCAAAATATTTCATAAAGAGCAATATATTAATATTTCATATAATTTTTATGGAATTTTTCAAAAATAATGAAATTACCTTTATTTTTCCAAAACAATAATTGCGCAACAGATAATTTTATTATTTGTATACATATTTCGATACAGTCAGGTTCTATAATATCAATCGTATAATTTATCTGATTTTATTGTTATAACTTATAAAGAATAAATCAAAATTGATGTTAGATTATTAAATACCTACCTACTTAATTTTTTTATTATGTATATTTTCAATTATACTGAGAATTCCGGTATCAGATATCTCTACATCAGTACCTACCTATATTGCCTATACCTATAAGGCACAAACGTTTTTTTTTATTAACAAAGTAAATAATTACAATTCGTATAAAACTAAATATATAAAATAAAATACATGAAATGTACTGCTTGGATGAAGGGAATATCCAAATGTCCATACTTTATTGACACAATGACACTATAGGTAGGTACATCACAGGTGCAAAAACATAAAGTTACAATATTGAATAATTTATTTCAGAGCAAAACCATTACGTACGCCATCCAATATATTCGTAATTAATTTGGCATTGTGCGATTTTGTGATGATGGCAAAATCACCAATTTTCATATTCGGTTCTATAAATCGTGGTTATCAGGGCCATTTCCTTTGCCAGCTATTTGGCACGGCCGGAGCTTTCAGCGGCATCGGTGCGAGTGCTACAAATGCCGCAATTGCATACGACAGATTTAGGTACCTACAATATAAGTAATAACTACTTACCTGATTTCTTCTAAATTCATCCTGGACCATTTCCAAATATTTCCTGACCTGTCCTATTATTCTACTCAGCAGTCGTATTTTATGTAACATGTTAGGTATTGTTGTTATTGAGTATATACCTATAGGTATATGTATATGTATTATTATTTTTTATAATTGGTATAAGGATCTAACTAGACACCAAGATGCCTTAAACCATTTAGGTACGCTTCGTCTTCAATAAGTATATACGATATACCTATCATTTATTATCATATACTACCATTTGACATTTACCTATAATTACTAATTAGAGTTCCCTATTAGCATACCTACATTTAGTACCTAAACTATAAACTTATAGTGTAGCCTTGCTGCAGGTAAATACTAATTAGTAATTACTAATTACTATATATTCGTTCCTAAATTTAATTAAGCTATTGTACTGAATTATATAACACCTATATTATATTTTACGTTTCAACTTCTTAATTTCCACCCAGTTAAATGTTGGATTACTTTTTTTAAATTTATTGTTAGGCTTTAAGTGAGTCTACTTTCATCATACTGAAATATAATATGTTAGCCCTTACATATAGGTAGGACTACTATAATATAGTTAGTACCGCTGGTACCTACAGGTATTTTTTTTGCAGTAGCTTGGTATTTTAGAATAAAAATAAAGACTTAGTAGGTTACGTATTTGTTAGTAAGCGTTTAGTTTGAAAATATGTTTATAATGTAACACTTCATTTTTTAGTACGATAGCAAAACCATTCGATGGACGTATGACTTATGGTAGAGCATTTTTTTTAATCATATGTATTTGGACTTATACTTTGCCATGGGGCCTTTTACCTTTAACTGAAAAGTGGAATCGTTATGTACCAGGTAAGTCATTATTCCTTAAAATAATATGTACGTATAAATTGTATATATTATTAGATTTGTATTATTTTGTTAAAAAAATGTTACGTAGGTGGTAGGTACCTAAAATTAAAATTAGTCTACTTTAAGAAAAAACCATAATATTTACAAAATACCTATTTGAAACATTTTAATTTTACACATTGCAAACATAATAAATAAAAGATAAAAATAATATTTTTAGCTTTAAACTTTTAACTATTACTATTTGAAGAATAGAAGCCATTGATTGTTTTATGGTAGTATATAATATAATATAGGTTAGCTAGGAACATAAATTTAAAAGTATAGGTGGCCAGGTAGGTATCGTACTATCGTATGTTCTTAACATACTCTAGTATATATAAACTACAATCAATTTAAAAAATATATGTATATTTTAACAATAAAATAACAAAATATAGTAAATTATTCTATATCAAGTCCATAAATCACTTCCATTTTCATTTTCATTTTTAGGTATTTATTTGTATAATATTATAATGAAATAAGTAATAAAAACATATATTTTTTTTTTTTGATTGTGAATAAAAATATTATATTTTTAAGATTTTTTCAAAAAAGAAAGAACGCTACGGGGGTGGGGGTTCTGAGTTCTGACCACCTCATCATTCTTTGTATATACCCCGGGGTCTACAATATTAGCCACTAGGTATAATAATACAATTTGAATACGATAGACTCTATAGATTAATATTGTACTAGGTACTTCTTCTATATTTGTTTAGAAATTATGTAAATTTATTTAAGTCGTTAAAAGTAACTATTATCAAGACTGTATTGTTTGTTTCAGAGGGGTATTTGACAAGTTGTACCTTTGACTATTTAAGTCCAACAGACGAAACAAGAGCTTTCGTTGGAATTATGTTTGTTATTTGTTATGTAATACCGGTTTCATTAGTCATATTTTTCTACTCGCAAATCGTTAGCCATGTCTTCAATCATGAAAAAGCACTTCGTGAACAGGTAGATTATACTTTTATGGTAGTTGAGTTTTTTTGATACAAATTAACTAGGTACCTAGGTACCTACTTCATAAAATTAATAATGATTAATGATAAATCTTTATATTTGATAATAAATAATAAGTACCTATAGATTAAGTTATAGGTTATAAGTACCTACCTATATAACTATTTATTTTTTATTCATATGGTAATTTATTTATTTCCTATTCGTTGTAGATCGTATACTCAGTGGCGTGGTGAGTGATATGGGCCAAAATATGTTATTTTATACTTTAATCATATTAAGTTTATATTTTAATCTATAATCAATGACATATAAATATATTATAACGATATTATAGATTAAACATTTTTAGTAGGTCACCTGCTAATAGCTATACATTGCTTAAAAATTATTAGGTACTTACCTATTATAGTTATTATTATGTAACCATTCAGTGGCACTCGCCCTTAAATTGTTCTTCTTGAAGCTCTGGACAAGTGAAGTGACCATTATTTATACGTTAAATTCACCATGCAACAGTTTCTACTGTTTATTTAATTTATTGTTATATAATAATCATACCACGCGTTTTGGTAATATTACCTATAACTCACTGACATTCCACTCAGCATAATACATAAGTTATACATAGATGCCTATTGAAATACCTGACAACTAGAATATATTTAATTTTAAATACATTTTTTAATCTCGAAATTTAGGCTAAAAAAATGAACGTAGAATCGTTGCGAAGTAATCAAGATGCAAACGCTCAATCGGCGGAAGTAAGGATTGCAAAAGCAGCTATCACAATTTGTTGCCTATTTATAGCTTCTTGGACACCATACGCCGTGGTCGCCATGATTGGTGCTTTTGGAGATCGGTATGGTTTTTATAGCTTGATAATCTTTAAATATTTCCAGTTTATTAAATTACTAGGTAACTTAATAATGAAGTATCTACAATTTGTTATATGGTATAATGCATCAGTGGCGATCTATCAAGTTTTTTTTTGGTGGTGGTGTGGGGGGCGGATTAGAACCCCTAGATACGCCACTGTAATGTACTTGATCTCCAAATCCCATAATATTATTTAATTTACTATAATACCTACTAATCACTAATCGGTGTCATTTTTATGCTTCAAGATCATTGCTGACACCCGGTATCACAATGATACCAGCGATATTTTGCAAGACTGTGGCTTGTTTCGATCCTTATGTGTATGCAATAAGTCATCCAAGATACAGGTGAAATTATGATTACTATTAGTGAAATAAATTATAAATTATAATTATTATGATATTAATATTATGACCACTAGTATTATCTATTCTTTAATACTTAAATAGTTAGAAAAACACATAACTAAAGTAAATGTTTGGATATAACTTGGTGTATAATTAAATAATAAATAGTAAGTAGGTACCTATAGTTTTATGAAAAATAATTAAAATTTTATTTTTATAATAATTCAGTTGAGTGTCTGTACCTTTTTTTTTAGTTAAACATTTAAGCGTAAAACAATATTTTAACACTCCAACATCATTGTTTCTATGACATTTATAAGTTATATTGAGTCCACCTCCTGCACGTAATTAATCAAGAATTTTGTTATTACTTAACCTAACCCATAATTATATGTTTCTAAATTTGTTACTGAGTTTACAAGCTGTACCTACCTAAATCCAATTTCATAGTAGGTACCTTTTAATTTTTTGGACTTAAACCGTACCTACCTACTATTGTATATTATTTGAATATTAAAATTTTACGGCGAACACTTAGTAACAGGAAACTGCTGCCTTCTCCCTAAATAAAAAAAATCAAATGCAAACAATTATTGTATACAAATATATCTTATAAGTACTAATTATTTAATAGCTGGTAGCCTCCCCCCAACTCGGTAAAATTAATTCTAAAGAGGTACGTTTGTAATTAATATTTAGCAAATTAATTTAAAATAATTATAAATTACCTTTTAGAATTTATAAATTATGTACAATGCCACAATTAAATTTTTGTACGTTTGGGAGCCTTCCACTTAGTACTACCCGTTCGAACCAACGTCAATATTTAGTAGCTACACCAATTGCAAATAATTAAAAAGTAAACACAATTTGACAAATTTTTAACTAATTTTAGTTAGCCGGGGAGAAACACTTTGTCCATTCTGTTCTGAATTAGTTTCAAAATTTAGTAAATCAATTACAAATAATTTTAAACCACATTTCAACATAATAATTTTAGATTCTGAGTGGAACGACGAATGTATTGATTTTACAATGATGTGGGGTTTTTTTTTTAAATTTTTTTTTGGGTCTGCCATCACCTTTTAGGACAGTAAAAGTGGTTGGATTTTCTTCAACAGTATCTATTCTGATGGGAAAGTGAATCTAGTTGGTACTTTGGAGGGGTCAAAAGTAAAATTTTTCAGTAGTTTTCAAAAGCGCCGTGAAAAACAAAAGAAAAATTAAGGGAAAACGGGAATTTTTATACAAAATCTGTTTTCGAAAAAAACAATTTTAGTTCTTAGTGCAACTTTAAAACAAATGACCGTAGATACATGAAATTTTCTCTGGTTGTTTATATTTGCATTTTCTATACACGATAAAATTCTCAAAATATTATGATTTGTTTTGATATAAATATCAAGACAATTTTATTTCTTGGTTAAAAAAGCTTGAAAATTTAATAGAAGGCTCCTAGTATATTGTTTCAAAGCAGATAAAAAATATTAAAAATCCTTAGTCACAGCTTTTTTTATAAGCATTTAAAGTCCAAAAATAGACAAAATATGGAAAAATCACGAAAATAGCAAATTATCTTGAGTTAAGAATTCATAAATTTTTTTTTTTTAAATCTAAAATTTTGAAATATAATACAAGATTCCTTATAAGTTTATCTACCTTTATCAAAAAAAAAATTTCTTTAAGAATGTCAAATTAAATTTTTATGAGCGTTTGAAATTCAAATTTTTACAACATTGGATATTCACTCGATTTCTGATGTAGCTATTTCCTTATTTTTTTGTAATTCAAAAACGAATAACTGTAAATACATGAAAATTTCACTGAAGGTTTATATTAGAATTTACTATATACCATACAATTTCGAAAATATTTTGACTCTTTTTGAGCTGTTTACGGACACTTTTAGTTTTCAATATTTTTAGTTTTTTTTTTCTATAAATATCAATAAAGTTTTATCTGTTGGGTCAAAAAGTGTAAAAATGTAATACAAGGCTCCTGATATATTGTTACAATATCAGTTGAAAAATATTAAAAAGCGGATAAGTGGCTGTCTCTCTGCTGTACAGTAGATTACAAGTGGTCATTGTATAATGGATTGTATTAAACTTGAATTCAATGATATCATTGTATAAGAAAAACGATTCTAAGTGGAGACGGTTTGTCAGTCTGGATATTTTATATTGTTATTAGTTATTATATCATGTAAGTTGAATCAATATTATAATATTATTATTTTTTATTCGTTTCTATGGTAATAAACAAAGCGTTAGAAATTAAAATTTAATTTTTAGCGGTTTTTCGTAATTTTTCGGTGGTTTTTACCGTAGCATTAAATAACTAATGATAAAATCGAAAAATGACCTCTTTAAAGTACCATCTTGATCCAATTTATCATATTTATAAAACGTTCGACTTTTATATCTAAAGATTGAAAATTTAAAACAAGATTCCACGTAAGTAGTTAATTCTGTTACCAAAAAATCTAAAAAATACACAAGCACAGTTTATTTTTATAGTCATTTTAAGTTCAAATTTGGGCGAAATTACATATTAAAAAACCTAGAATAACTATTTTAGTTATTTTGTTGTGTTTGTATAATATTATTCGTGGGTACTTGAAACTGCTAAAGTAGGTACACTATTATATATCTATGATAGTATCAGGGTTTGTTGGTGATGTATAACGCGTTATAAGTACCTAATGGATATTTTGATATGATTAATTTGGTATTTATTATAGGTACAATTTTTTTTTTAATACCATACATGTGTATATAATTTGTCTTAAACCTAGACTGACATACCGTCTTCGCTCAGAATCGTTTTTCTTATACAATGATATTATATCATTGAATTCAAATTTAATACCGTCCATTACACCCACGTGACCCACTTGTAGGTGTTAAAGGTAATAGAACAATTATTTATTGATTTTAAAATTAAAATTTATAAACATACGTATTTTTATTCAAATTTATAAATATTAAAATAATGAATTTTTGACTTTTTTCGATTTGTGGAAAGTATAAAAATATAATAATAATAAATAATTGACTCTTAACATTTCTTTCAATTGCTAAAAAAAAGGGGACAATGCCATAAATCTTCAAAATATAACCTTAAATGTCACAAAAATTTCTTAAAAACGAAAAAAAAACTAGTTATGTTATTGAAATATATTTTAAGGTGGGAAATTATCGTCTATGATATTCCAAAAAAAGATTCTAAAGTCATGAACATTCTTATAATACATTAATATTACTTAAATACCTAAGTCTATACTGTGAGGGGGAGCTATCAATTGAGTTCATGGTTTCACATCATAAGACACGACGCAATAATGCATGCTAAGGCTCTATAATGTCTAAAATAGTAATGTATAGGTAAATAGTAAATACGGTATTTTACCTAGGTGCCTACTTGGTATACTTATTAGGTTTAGGTACCTATATCTAATTTAAATAATAAAATTAGCAAATTTAAAAATGTGATGTCATTGCGTCTGTGATGAATCATGACCATCCACTTTGTCGTCCTTAACGCAAATTATGTAATATTTAAATTACATAAACATTTATTTTTTGAGTATAGAAGTATATTTAATCGATCATACCTTATTCTATTCAATTACATTTATACAATTGTTTTTATTTAGATTGGAATTATCAAAACGTGTTCCTTGTCTTGGAATCAGTGAAAAGCCACCACCAACAGCATCCGAGACCCAATCTACAACTACAGCTGCTTAATACACTCTTACCAAATATTATAATAGGTTTATAATTACGAATTTATGACAACTCAATAATAGATAAATAACTGAACGTGTGTTTTGTAAAATATAACCATTATCCATACATTTTATTTAACTGTCTACTCCAAAGAAAATACATTTTCTATTTATTTAAAATTGATATGTAACGTTTAATTGACCTATGTTAGATTGATTGCAAAATAAAAACCTAAGAAATAATTTTAAGTGTACCTGTTCCATACCAAATGTGTAAACTAAATAAAATAAATTTATAGTTATGTGAAGTGAATAATGAAACAGTTTAGGTAGTAGGTACTACCATTGATAGAACTCTGAATTGTACAATTATGTGTGGGTAAGGCGATAAAACTTGATTTCAAAATTTAGGAAATAACATAATATATTATATTTATATATAAATTTTACATTTAACCAAACAGAATTAATTTGATGAATATTGTTCAAACATATTATATATTATAGTATTATACAATATACAGGCTAAACTTATTTTATAATTTATTATTATGATATAAAACTATTGTTTTATTTATAGGTACCTATTCGGCTATTCCAATTATTTGTCAGTTAAAGATTTGAGATTTCTACTCTCATTATTTTCTGTTTTTTTCTATTCACTGAATTACTAAAAATAATTTTCATTTAGAAATAAAACACGCCAAACAACAATTATTGTTTCGGTATAATTTAATAAACAAATAGGTAGGTACCTAGTTAAGGTATTTATGTTGTTATGTTGAAGAAAATTAAATTTAAAAAAAATAGAGAATTCGCTTTGCTGTACCTACTTATAATAGTAGCCAGTAGGTGTCAAGTACTCATGTGTACCTACCCTATAATAATAGGTTAAATTTGAATTTTGAATTTAATGGTATATCATTATTATTTATTTATCAGTCATTAATCATTACATACGAAAAACTATTTTGAGTGACTGAGCCAGACTATGACTATATCAGTCTATATTATATTTCTAACTCTATTGACTTTAACGATACCTATATTTTATTACCTATACATTTAAATTGTTACTAGTAATTTGTTTTTGACATTAAATATATCTTATGTCTGGGAGTAAAAAAAAAATTGTGTAACGGAAAAATTGAAACGTTTTTTGGTGGCCTGCAATAAGATATATTAATGATCTTATGTTTTCCAAAAGGGAGACTTTTTTATTCAAAAATATTTATGTATAAATACATAATATGGAGTACCCCATATTTTGTATTTAATCTCAAATCTGCCTTTTTTAAAAAAAAAACATTTCTTATTCTCAACAATTATTTCTCCGTCCAATAACGATTGGTTAGTTTTGTGTCTATGGTATGGTTTTTAGTTAATTTTCTATTATTGTGTACGTTTTCGAATATTTAAATATAATAATTTATTATACTATTTGTATTTGTAATATAGTAGGGTGAAATTTGCAAAAACAAATCGGCTATTGCATATGTTATAAATTAATAATAAGGGGACGAGGTCAACGCGTCGGCTGCGGCGCTGCTGGATCGAAGCGTTATTTCGACTACTTATCGACTACCTATCGTTTAAATAGACAAAAAAAACCCACATCAAAGTAAAATCGTTACATTCATCGCTCCCCTCAAAATCTAAAATTAATTTTTTTAAACTACCTATATTATAATAATATGATGACGTACACTATAAATTGGAAAATGTGATAGATATTGTCTAACTAAAATTTTATGTTGAAAATAATTTATTTTAATTATTATTGTCTGCAGTCAATTGGTTACATGTAACATAATATTTATTAGGTAAGGTGTATTAACTGTAGGTTATGCAATTATACTTTTTTTTTGTTAAGAAAATTTACAATGTATACAGAAGAAAACTACCTATTGTCTATTATAATATGAAAATGTGATATTTACAAGATTAAAATGACATGAATATCATGTTGAGGAAGTAATACTCATTAATAATATCTAACACCTTTTTATTTAATTGAATAAGTCTCTAAACCATTTACGCTTTAATATGCATTTTGGATTTTTTGGGACAGTGATGATGGTGTATATTTTTTATATGACTATAATATGCAGGGGCAGACGGTACTGTGCTACTGTGAAATTGCATAGGGGGCCGATGTCATATTATTTCACTTGAGCTCAGAGACATACTGAAGGGTGTCCGGCAAAGTGGGGAATCACAGTCACTATAATACACGTGCTACACCCACTTACTCGCTTTGTTTTTAAATGCTATTGTTGTGGATTATAAATATTAATAATATTTAACAACACAAATGTATTATGTACTTGTAATTTGTATAGTCTTTTATTATTAAATGTTTAAATCGTAATAATGTATTATGTAGCATGTAGGTTACAACTTTAAAAATTAAAAAATTGTCTACTCACAATAATAATGACCGATAGACAGTTCACCTTCACACTGATCGTAATGTTATAAATTATGATACTCATACCACAAAATAGATGAAATCTATAGAAAAAAAATTAAAAAAATTGAAATTTTAAATTGTCCCTAAAAAGCTCAAAATAAGTTAAAATATTTTCAAAATCTTATGGTATATAGGAAATAAGAATATAAACATTCAGTTAATTTTTCAAGTGTCTACAGTTATTCATTTTTGAATTACAATAAAATTACAAAATTGTAACATAAGTGGGTTTCACTTCCCCCGCGCATACTTGTAACACAAAATTGTTTTTTTATTTATTCTTTTAAAAATATAATTGGCCGAACTGAACATTTTTCAAAAAAACTATAATAAACTTATTGTTATGGGTAGCTTCAGTATAAATAATATATTTTATAATTCGTATTAATTGCATATCAGTTTGTTCTTATAGTACCTATATTTGGTACAACGAACATTAATTATAATACGTAGTGCAAAAATTATTTCGTATACCTTATTTTTGTATCAGATCAACATTATGTCGACTATCGAAGCCGTGAAGAGTTCGTCCGATGTTAATAAACAGTCCACCACAGAAATCATGATCCAGGTGTTTGAAGACCTCCGGGAAAATCGTCCTAAATGGTTGGAAGAGAGTGTTGTCACCAGTTTGAAGCTGCACAGGCGATACACATCGTTGCCTAACATTTCGCTGTAGTTGATTTCCGCTGGCAAGCCCCTCAGTCCACAACCGCTTCAATGGCGCAAGTATTTAGTGATCTGCTTGAAAATCGTCCGATAACCGTGAAAATCAACGATATCAAGAGTTTGCAAGCGAAAAGGCGTTGCAAATCGATGCTCAACAAGGCATTCGAGACAAAGTCAGTGGGCGATGCACCAGAAGCGATTCCGTCCGTCGCTTCCATCACGGAGATGCAAGTTTTGACAGATTCGACTAACAGTGAAGAATTGACACCTGCCGCTGTAGGAGCTAACGACGTCGACTCGCTGTTATCCATCTCTTCGACTATGCCACCGGTTCAGCCACTCGATTCTGACGCCCAGCAGTTGAGTTCGATACCGAACACTGCAGAAACACAATTAATCGGTTATGCTGAGTCGGAAAATGGATCGACAAAACCGCTGGAGCACGAGACGACCGGTGTAGGTTTACAGGACATCATGGTTACCCGAGGTGGATGCGGAGATGCTGCAGTAAGGAACACGATAGTAACCGTTGTTCGACCTAGACGTCGCTGCACACTGGGAGATACAGACATTTGGCCGGCGAATGTTTTGTTGCGGTGTTCCCGACATAAACCAAGTATAGATTATGTAACGTTTTGTGAGAGGTTTGGGGCAGTGGCTTTTAAACGTCGCTGCAGTCTTGGCTCCCTCCCCTCTCACCTTTATTACGCCTGTAAATACGCTATCTTTTGTCCCGAGTTCGGCGCTCTTTTGTGTCCGGCTGGACGCCGTTTTGTTCGCCGGACACTTTGAACAAATCCTCCGTTTAGGCTCGCCTTTTTTTGGTGTTCGCCTGGCAGACATTTTTTTGTCCTCTTGTTTGTTGAGCCGTTTTGTGCATCGGCACCGGCTTCGGCTCTTAGGCCGGGGCTATACACGGCGTATTCCGCCGCGTTTCGAACGCCGTGTTTTGAGCCACGTCGTGGTCGTGCTCGTTTCCTCTGGTAATACGCGTTTGTACAGCTTTTTCCACAGCGGTTATATTATATACCCGACCGCGTGGTATCGCCACGTTTGTGCCTTATATCCGCTATGGAATTAATAGATTAAATTAATAAATTAATTAATGATCTGCAGTAGCGGTTACATCCGCTTAATTTCTTTTAATCTTATGTAATCTTGTGTACCTATATTTAGTATTTACACTAATAAAGGTTATTATTGTTATGTAATTTATTTGGTTTTTATTTGATATTATTGAATTCTTAAGCTTTTGGTCAATGACCAAAAAAATGTATCAACAAGGTACATCGAAAAAATGAAAAACACTGCTATTTTACGAGAAGAACGATGTGTAATAAACATCTCCGTGGATTTAGATTTCTCCAATTTATTTAGTAATTTTATATTTTTCTCTAGAATGTTAGGATTATGTATTGGATTATTTTTATTTTATACTGATATAGTAATATTTACGTATAAACGAAAAATTTCAAAATGTTTTTAACTTGATGGATTTTTTTAAATCAACTGAGAAAAGCTAAGTTATTTCAATTGCACTAGTTAAGTTCAAAAGTTTATTAGAAAATAAACTAACTAATTAAGTTAAAAAGTTAAAAAAGCTTTTTAACTAGTTAATGCCCACCTTTGAGTTTTGCCATTTAGAATCCTCGTCAATCTTGCTCCGTGGCGTTCATTCAGACTGTATTGTTATCAGTATTATGTATATTCTATAATAAAATTAACTAACAAAATATATATTATGGTGTATATTATATAAAAATTATAAGTTATTGCACAGAGCCCGCTATAGGACGTAATAAATTATCAATACAAATAAAATATTTGTAACGAGTTCAATACAAGTATAATCTGTATGCTTGATATATAATGTTATATAATATGACAGTTGGATATTAAATATTAATTTTAACGTAAGACACTAATTACTTCATAAACTTTGAACGTTTTTTTTACATCATTTTAAGTCACTAAAAACAACAATTTTTTAAAACTAAAATACTTAGAAGTTCTAGGCACTAGGTAATAAACTACTTGTCCAAAATTGGATTTTTATAGATATCAAAAAATTAAACCGGTAATAAAAAGGTGGGTAAGTGGATGTCGCTTTGCTGTACAGTAGGTTACAAGTGGGTCACTGTAATGGATGGTGTTAAATTTAAATTCAATGTATAAGGAAAACGATTCTGAGCGAAAACGGTCAATCAGCCAATGATATTACCAAGTATGTTTGATGATATTATTGTGAATAAAATAATTTATATAATATAACCTATTTATGTGGAACCTTGTTTTAAATTTTCAAATTTCAATCCTTAACCATAAAAGTTGAACATTTTATACATTTTTAACTACAAATAATTATTACATTTTAAATTTGATAAATTTTGTCAAAATTCGAACTTTAAATGCTTATAAAAAAATGTATTTTTAATATTTTTCAACTGCTATTGCAACGATATATCAAGAGCCTTGTATTAAATTTTCAAGCTATCCAACAAATAAAGTTTTATTGATATTTATGGAAAATAGAACTAAAAAAATTGAAAACTTACAATGTCCGTAAACAGCTCAAAAAGAGTAAAATTATTTTCAATATTTCAATGTGTATAGAAAACGCTAATATAAACATTCAGTGTAATTTTCAAGTATCTACAGTCATTCGTTTTTTAATTAAAACAAAATAAGAAAATCGATACATGCGAAATCGAGTGAATATCAAATGTTGTAAAAATATGAATTTCAAACGCTCATAAAAGTTAAATTTGACTTTCTTGTAGACATTTTATTTTTGATAAAAGTATAGACAAACTTATGAGGAATTTTGTATTACATTTTAAAATCTTAGATTTAAAAAGAAAATTTTTTATGAATTTCTAACTCAAAATAATTTGCAAATTTTCGTCATTTTTACGTATTTTGCCAATATTTGAACTTTAGATGTTTATAAAAAAAAATTGTGACTATGGATTTTTAATTTTTTTCATCTGCCTTTGAAACAATATACTAGGAGAATTATATTGCATTTTCAAGCTTTTCTAACTAACAAATAAAATTTTATTGATATTTATAGAAAAAAAAACTTAAAATAATGGAAACGGAAAATGTCCGTAAACAGCTCAAAATATTTGGAAAATGTTATTGTGTATAGATAATGCTAATATAAACATTGAGTCAAAATGTCATGTACCTACATGTCATTTGTTTTAGAGTTGCACCAAAATATTCCTTTTTTTCCTTAATTTTTCTCTTGTTTTTCACGTCACTTTTGAAAACTACTGGGAAATTTTTACTTTCAACCCCCCCCCCTCCAAAGTACCAATTAGATTCATTTTCCTATAAAAAAACATACTGTGGAAGAAAATATAAGCATTTTTACTGTCCTAAAAGTTGATGACAGACACAAAAAAAAAAATAAAAAAACGCACATCATTGTAAAATTATTACATTCATCGCTCCGCTTAGAATCTAAAATGATTTGAACAAAATTTTATTTTCTGATAAATTGGTTTTTTATTAATATATGTATTTCGTTAATGTGCAGTCTAAACTAATTTTATCTAATCTGT
>WHPZ01582843.1:0-16800 GCA_016617965.1 Macrosiphum rosae | reverse complement strand
GTATATTGTGTTACTATGTTAGTATTTTATTTGATTGCTAAGCAGCGCTGAAGTCTGTAAATATTTCGCTGTACGCAACGTCCTACTCCAATAACTTGGTTAACAGTTTTCTCTAGATGCATCTTACAAAATACTAACCTAGTCATGGCTTTGCGATAGCTAAGTGTCCAAAACTAACTGTGAATTGTAATAGCTATATGGAAATAATGCATAAAGCTAGTGTTTCGACAAAATAAAACAACATTTTCGTTTTCTGTGGTTATTTGAAAACCAGTTTCATATTAATATTCAATATAACAGGTAGGTACTAGGTGCATGGAAGCTAGATTGATAAAGTCACTATAACTTCAACTGAATATTTTAAGGTGCATTATATGATACCTACCATATTATGTTTGTATTATTCGTCTTGCATTTGAAATAGTTTATGGTAGAAAATATAATGTGACTAAAACAAATAATAAATAAAAACGAGTTTATTAAATTCATAATCGCAAGTATGTTTCAAAAATAAAATAACTTTTTCAATTGTATTTGTTAATAATATTAGGTTTACATCGGTCGTTAGGTTCTAGGTTATCAAGTATTGGAATTTGGGGCCAAGCAATGTGCAAACAGTTTAGTCCCCGTGTAGCGGGACCACAAGAAAAAAAAAAATTGAAATTTGGAATTCTGGTTGTTGAACGTATACCGTTACAACCGGAACGACTCTTACACAGAGACATTGCTAGCAATATTATTTAAACTGGTTTGCCATGTGAGTGTAAGTACAACTAAAACAGTTGATAATATTACCTATGTAAATTGATTCAACACTTTTTTAAACTTTCTTGGTAAAATACATATAAATTAATTAATAAGTAGGCACTATAATAGTTGTATCATAGGTATATTAACATATATTATGTTTAAAATCGCGAATAAAAATAAACTATCATTTATCGCAGTATTGTGTAATATTCGAAAAATATTTGAATATATAATTGCGTTAATTAATCATAATATGATAATAACATATTGTGTTTTGAATAAATTATTGTTTTCGTCTTAACTATTAAAATGAAATAATAAATATAAACCTAATGAATATTTATTATGTTATTAATCGTATATTCGTATGTAAATAATATATATACTTGTATGTTGTTGTAATGTGATCCGCTACATTTAATAATATACAAATAGAAGTTGAGCATTTATGGATTGTTCTCTCATGATAAATTTACAAAACATAGAATTTTTAAGGTCAATCGCATTTAAATTTTAAAGAGATATGTTTCGATTTATTTGTAGAACAAAAAATAAATTATAATATAGTTACATATGTAATTTTTAACTGTGGTATTGTATCAGAGCTTTCTATTACTGATCCAGTCACGTTTTTCATTTGATTATAAAAACTGATATTTTATTCTCTGGCGATTGTGTAAGTATTCGATTTTCCTGGCGGACACGGTTTTTTTTTTTTGGTTTTTAACTATCTTGTTTTTGAACAGTATTCGTCATTTGTGAAAGCAGTTTTTAGACCTTCGATTCTGGTCAGCTAATTGAATCATTGCTTTAATTGTTAATCATACACGTGATTTAATAACTTATAGCTTTACCTCATAATGATACATTCACTAAAAGCATTAACATTTCTGTTCTGAATGCACATTGTACAACAAGTTGTTTGATTAGTCTCATATAAAGAAGATTAAAATATAGTGTTCGTTATCTTATAGAATATTATAATATATGTATTTTTCCAATTTGATTTTCGATCAAGTTTATCTAATGATTTATTAGTTTATTACCGTCTTTGCAATAGAAAGTAAATTTACATTGCTTAAATCGTACGGGGCTTGTGAGATTTAAATAAGGAAAGTTGAATAGGACAGCTGGTGTAGGATGATATTTTATGGGAAATTTGTCGGTGGAACGTTCTATAGACGATAAGTACCTAAGTGTAAAATATGATCTGTATCGCGTTACTGTGGTACGATTTTAATATAATAACGCACTTGATACATCAGTATATCACACGCGTTTGAATATTAAACACGATTTACGGAAACTGGTTACATAGTAAGTCGGTTTTGAAGTTTCCAGTAACCGTCGACTTTGCGTCGGAATAAAATATTGTGGAAAGTAAAAAATACACAGAATAATATAGCATTATTAACCCATCAACAAACGTTGACGCTGTAAGCCTGCAATTACGTCTTGGTGTCTAAATGTCCTACATGATATAAATATGTAGACAGTATACCAATTACCTGCAATGTACACCTATACGTATATTATGTTATACAATATATTTATATACATAATATTATTACATACAGTTTACCTACACCAGCTGTATACACTTACAACTGGTACGGTGTTGATTTTTTATTTTTATTGTCACCCCATCTCACTACTTTCTTTTATGACTCGTCGTACTCATGAGCATAACCTAACGGAGCACACAAACTACGGTGATCCCAAGTATACAGTACATGGGCACGACCAACCCGCTAACTAATCCTGGCGAACCAAATTCCAAACTGCAATCTGTCATCCTCACTTTTAGTTGTTGGGTGGGGGGGGGAGGAGAAAAAATTCACTGAAACCCCTTATTTTTAACCACTAACCAAACATTTGTGTATACTTTCTCTGCGCTTCATACGCGTAGTGTTTATAACTCACTTACTCACACACACACACACACACACACACACAAGTACGGGCACGTTTTATAAATGTAGTTTTAAAGTGTGGTACGAGACTTTCGACAAACCAATTGTGGTGACCATGGTTCGATAATAAGCACACACGTGAGATACGTCCAAAACGAGTGAAATTATATGGCATGTCATGCGGTTGGGAATCTCGTCAGGAGAAAAGAAAATCTTTATCGTGGAAATTATCATCAGCATATATTTTATATGAGACCACTTGGACAGTGTATACTTTTTAGTTTTTCATTCAAATGTTGACATTACAATTTACGTAAACCGTTTTCATTATTTCAAATTACCGCATATAGTTCAAACTTAAGACTGCTGTGTGTGTGCAATCTAATGCAACTTTTTGCTATAATTATTATTAAAAATATTTGCAATCTATAGTAACAGTGCATAATGAGCTATTATTAAATGAGTCATTTTAAGCATAAAAGAAAGCATATAATTAATAAATAATTTATTATAAACACTCATGTGAGGAAACTGTTGACTAATAAGTAATAGGAAACAGCACCTCAATTTGATTTTAATTTATTTATTGTTAAATGAGTTTCTGTACATCGTTCGATGAATATTTAAATTAATTTTGGTTTCGTGTTAATCAATTTATGTACCATAGTAATATTGATAAAGGATAACATTTGTTAGAAGTGAGATAAATAGGTTGATATTATCAACTTAATAAGAATTCTAAATTTGTTAATTTAAAAGAAAAGTTGTATATTAATAAGTATGATGCATTGTATACATACCTAATGGTTATTGTTTGATGTTTGATTTGGTAATTTGAGAATAAGTTTGGTAGGAAATATTATTTAAATTTGAGCTGATGTCAGAAATTTGTTTTTGCATATATAAGTACCTATCGGGATTTAGATTGTCTTTATTAACATTTTTATTCTTTCGTTGCGAAGTTGTTGTACGTTTTTTATAACCATGCATCCATGATGTATGATTACCATTGCAGATTACGCTTTTCAACATTTGGGAAGAGTATCGAGCTTTTGGTCAGGTTACAAAGCTAAGACTGGTTTTTGCCACATCGTACACGGTATCTGTTACTATTGTTGCAGTAAAATTTAGTGTGACCTTAGTTTTGCTATTTTAAACATTCAGATGGGTACTAGATTGTTAGCTCTAGGTTCTTCGAATTGTATTCTTACCCAACATACAGATTTAAATTCAATAAATATTTATTGAAATCGTTAAGTGTTAGAACATGTTCACATGACTATAGTCCGTGTATTATGCGGATTGTGTTTATCGTGGAATAATTGTTCGATCTTGTTTTTGTAATTTCTTGGCCCACATATATCCCGTGCGCCAATTACCGGAATAGTTTTTCGGTGCGGTTCTACTCGAACAAGAAAAGTAAGTTTCTAAATGTTTTATTAAATGTATTATTTAAATATTACATTTGCACGAGCATTGTCTTGTGAAGCGATTCCATTTTATTGCACTCTAAAATGTAATGTTATGTATAAACGTAATGTGTAATTGTGGTTTAACTTTATATTAAACACCCGAAACTTAAATAGTTAAATCACAATTAAATTAAAATGGACTAATATAATAAATGGTTTAAGTTATGCAATGTTCATTCAACCTAATTGTATTATAAGGATTTTAATGCACTGATAATTTTCTTGTGTGTCGTTGATTGTCCCGACGTTATTCTTTAGATTTGAATATAACTAAACAGTCTTGAGTGTTTCATCACCTTAGGTTTATGGCATAATATACAGACCTAAATTATATTACTTTCGATTAGCACTTCAAGAGAGCTTAACGTATTTAATTTCGTATTTCCATATGACCATATCGATTAATAATCTTACAAATATTTTAATGTGCATTGAGCATATTATAATATAAAATCTCGAAATACTGACCCAAGGTAATTTAACAGTGATATTTAACAACATTGTCGGCGAAGCCGAGGTATAATAATATTTTTGTACTTTCTAAGTAATAAACCCACATCTTGTTTATTAGTACAAATGTTTTATCAAACAGACACTTAGCTATTAATAAAAACTTCCTACACTAATATATTTTTATTATTATTATTATTATTATTAAATGATGCACGATTTAATGCGTTTTATTTATTGCTAAAATGTACCCATTTGAATGTGACTGGAGGCTACATGCTTATAATATAGGTACCGTAACAATAGTATATATGTATAAATAATACAGCAAACACGCCGAAAATAAAGTTAACACGTGTCGTAAGCACTCAACAAATTATAAACTTTGTGAAAAAATGCAATTTCTAAACACTATAATTTGGTTGTGGATATCTCATACCTGTATTATAATAGTTGTTTGTGAGCGAATCAAGTAAAATTTGCAAATACATACCTACGTGGGTATTATTAATAAACGTAATACTATAGTATTATACTAGTATTTATAATCAATGCTGTTTTGACCAGACTGCATTCAAACGTTACCGCGATTCCCAAAAATTAATAACCATAGTAATAATGACTACAAGATTTTAACGGTGCACTTATTTATAATGTATTCGTAGCGATAGCGTTTTCAGAGATTCTTTATACGTCACGAATAAATACGTTAACCGTGGTTTCGATGTACGCATGAACAGTGTTTGTACGATACAATATCGCAAAACGAATGATCTTTTACACGTTGTTCAGGTGTTGTCTTAAAAACCGATGACAGAAAGATTTTGTATTTTGTGTGTACGTGTGCGCAAGTCAACCAACAAACGTGTCCTGTCCCGAGGCGTGTGAAAAAGTCAAACTCCTTATGGTTCACGTCTTTGGGTCAGGTCGTGTACAAACTCAAACAAGCATGTTCTTAACATTTATACCAATGTATAAATTATTTTTCAAAAATAATATTTTGCATTTCAAGTGTAAAAGCATTAAAATAGTATATACCAGTATACGTCATTAATTCAGTGTGAAAACAGCAGAGTTATATTTTATTGAGTGGTGTACGTACATTAGCTCGATGCTAAATATTTAAAAAAGATGAATTTAAGAAGTCTAACGTGTGAGTCAGATTACGATATCAAGAATATTATAAAAAGTAAATACTAATAAAACATAGTTGAATATATTGTTTTGCGCCAGGTACATATTATTATTATTATTATTATTATATGGCTAAACCGGATATAATGCAGGTCAAAAGAATAACATTCCTCGTATTATTATGTATAATTGTATTAGTTTCGACTTGCATCGACTTGAACCTCATTGTATATAATATTTTATACTCGTATTTTCAAGTTTCAGTCTGTTGCCGTGTGGTGGCGTATTTAGGAATTTTTCATGCAATTTCCCGACTAATTTTCCAAATACCTTCAAGTGGGGCCTTCGCTTCAGAATATATTAATATACATATTAAATGTTTTAGGTATTTATGGGGCCAATTGTGGGGGTCTTGACCCCATACCCCCCCCCCCCACTAAATGCGCCACTGTTACTGTGTAGGTATGCATGTTTAAGGTTAATAATAATTATTAGCCACTACACGTTAAAAGCATGACTTCTGATTAATGACGAACGGTACCTATATAACTATACCTATACTATAACCTATACCTATATAACTCATATAATAAATGATCATGTTTCTACACGTCATGTTAAACAATTATCAACAATTTTATTTTCAAATGGTTATATTAAATTGAAAAATGTTACTTGTAAAAATAAAAATATATATACTTGTTATAAAATAATAACACTTCCGATATAAATATTTGTAACTGCAGACATGTCATTTTTTAGATGTCTTAATTTCCAGATTGTTTCGTTTATTTTTGTATTATTATTAATTGAGCTTCAACTACAAGTTTATTAGCTTACATTAGATAATTACATTTAAACATCTACTTATTATTTTATCGAAGCAAACAGCTCATTACCTATGTATTATTATATGTTATATTAGTTTCTATTGTAGTTATAGAAGCCTAGGAGTCTATACAATTACAGGAGTCGTCTATTCATTATATTTTGATAGTTTCTAAACGTTATAGCAATTATGATACTCGATAGGTAACATCAGTAGTCACTTATTTTAAAGTACCGTATTTTATACATAAATATTGTAACCACAAGTTTAGTGTGGAGAGTTAGACGCACATATAGAATTTGTATTTTGTATAGCCGTATAGGTCATAATAATAATTGTGTACCCATTGTATACATGCCATAGTATTTGACAGTATTGTAAAAACACATTAATTACTATTCTACGAAACTGTATAACTGTATAATAATAATATGCACAAATTGATCACAGTATGAAAATCATATAATAAATTGTCGATTCATACTGGTCATGAGTACGACAGCTTTCACTCGCATAAAGCATAATAACTAAATAATATTATGTCCTTTCGTTTTTACATTATCGGTGTAATTAAAATTAATTGGATACGTAAATGTTTAATCATGTTTGAAATGTCAATTTTAAGCATTTTTTGTATTAGCATAATGTATGCCATCTCGTTACTATAATAATAGTATAGTAAGCACTATAGAACTCCAGAACTAATGTTGTATTTTATGATCGTTTGTTTGCAGGAATGACATGGAAATGTGTACAATCAACATGCGTTTTCGAAACTGATTTTGGGCTGTCAATCAACTGTGGTCTAAAAAAGTCGGGATTATTTCGTGTGAGAAATCTTGGAGGCCTTAAAGGATACGTCGGAGTCGGTAAGCGTACTCACCGTATAAATGTATTTGAAATAATTTTTAAATATACATTTTATCCAAGCAATAATTATAGGTTTATTAATAAAGGGCACTATTATAAGTTTTATCTATTGCCAATAATTCGTCAAATGCATCGTGAACAATTATTTATCACAAACAATTCATAGTGATGTCAAATTTATTGCGGTCAAATAATACATCGAGAACCATTATAAATTAATTAACAAATATTTTAATCTAAACAATTTCATTAATGTATATTTCATTAATCAATCAATATTATAAGTTCTCGACATTTATATATCTATTAAAAATGAGAGTTATATGAATATGAAATATAAAAATCATTTTAGATAAAACATCGTTAGAAAGTATTATGCTTCCATAAATATGTCTAAATAACAGTACTTAATGAAATAAATACATAAGACAAGCCAGGTTAGGTTAGGTTAGGTTAATTAGCAGTTTGAAGTGTATGCAGTCATTAAGAAGTGTTTTTTTTAAATTTTGGAAGACAAAAATATATAATGAATCTTGAATTGGAAAATAATTATCGAGATAAATCAAAAAAAGTCGATAATTTAAAAATTCAACAAATATTATTGTTCAAAAAGTTAGAAAATATTTTAAATACCTATTATATCACTTGAATATTATTTAGACAATTATAATATAAATATTTGAAGAAAAGTAGTGTTATTATTACTTATTGAATTACAACAAAATAACAAAATCATTTTCATCAATAACTGATACAGCGTTCTTTTGTTTTTTTTTAACTTTTACTTATGACATTATGAGTTACGACCTGCTAAAGTCATCACTTGGATCTAAGTTTTAACGAGAAACCGCCCAATAGTTGTAGGTAGAAGAATTATTATTGCTTCATAAGGTAATACCAAAATAAAAAATACATACTTGAATAACTAGTACAAAGCTATTAAAGTGCTTGCAGTTTGAAATTATGAGCTTTATCTAATTTTAAAACTTATCGCTCTAAAAATATTTAAAAGTAGATGGAAAACTTCTATGTACTTAAGCTTCAATAAATGTCCATAATACTTATTAAAATCAAGTATTTTTTTTTACATATAAATTATCTAAGTAAACATCGTTGAGCTGAATAAACAAATATTATTATATAACTATTATAACTCGGTAATCAGTTTAAATTAAAAATATGTAACGTGCACTTTAGATTTCAAAATAATTTTACCATTCTTAAATTCAAATACTTGTAGGTATGTATATACCAACCCGTCAAAAATAGTTTATCCGTACGGGAATGTTTATAATAATTATGTTAAATATCACGTACCTACCTACGTTTTTAATGTAATCATATTTTAAAGCCGGTATTTTAGATTCCAAATGGAGTGATTAAAGTATTAATTTTACAATGATGTGCTTTTTTTGTGCCTTTTTGGAGCAGTAAAAATGATTAGATTTTCAACTTCAATAACTTTTCTGATAAGAATGTGAATATAGATAGTATTTTGGGTGGTCAAAAGTCAAAATGACTGGTAAATATAATAATAATTTTGAAAAATACAAATACAAATAGGGAAACACTGAGATTTTGACACAATACAAATTGTTGTTGTAATTCAAACGAATAACCTACGAAGGATCATAACTCCTACTCGATAGACCTACTTAACATTTTCTCAAAATGTTCATATTTGCATTTTTAATATAATATACATAATATTATGTTATCATTTTAATATTTTTAATTATTTTAGACTATGTATAAGTTAGACATTTGGATTTTTTTTTTTATAAATGTCGGTTAAACTAATTTTTGCTCTGTTAAAAAACTTTAAAATTTAATACAAGGATCCACATAAGTAGTTATCAGTAAAATTTAATAAAAAGAGACAATTCGAATCAAATGTAGTTGCACCTGACTTTACGTCGACTATATAGGTATATTTTGGTTTGTACAATTATTGTAATGTTGTATAAGGTATTGTACTCACTGAGCTTGAGTATAAAATAATAATAATAGGTATATTAAAAAAAATCCACTTAAACTATTTAATTGCGTTGAAATATAGTATATGATATAATGTAGGATCAAGCTGCAGTTATACGAAATATTTTAGATATCTAATAAATTCATCTAAACGTCGTTTTATACCATCCAATACTTTTAAGAGTGCGCACTAGTGAACAAAATATGCCGTAAAAACATGGTTTCGTAATTCAAGTAAAACAGCTTATTTGAAGCTTATCGATCGTTCAAATATGACAATAACTGAAATATGGATTATTCTTTAAATACGTTTGAAATGTGTTTTTATTATTAGCAATTGTATTATAAGCTCACATCCTCCCATCTGATTTTTTAACTATTATAATTTATGATACTATCAAAACTTCGATCGTCAGCATTGAGTTTTCGACACGTGCCTACCTGCAAATGGCTAATAATAATACGTCGAACTCTATCATTGTATAATATTATGGTTTTCAGGCATACAACTGGCCGACGAACTAGGATTCAAGGAGTCGCTTTCGACTCTGGAACAAAATAGTAAACGTCGTTCAGTCAATGGGTTTCCAGTGCCGGGATCGTTCGAACCTCTGCAGTCCGTACCGCAAAAGAACAATCACGCAGTAAGTATATTATACAACACAATACGCACATTTGTCATAGGTATGAAATATGATCATACTTACTTCTAGGTTCGAAATTATTAAGTTGGATAGTATTTTACCTAACGGTTGCGGTTGGGAAATGTAGACATAGATTTACGTATACCGCGATAATAATATATACCCATGTCGTATTCACCTCGCGATCATTCGCCAAATCCTTTGTCATTTTTTATTATTATTCCCTAATACTTTATATAATATATTCTCGTCCGATATTCCAGTCACGGTGCTGCGAAGTTCCGGGATGTCTTAAATTATTCAGTTGGCACGGGCTATGAAAAAATACGACTACCTAGTGCCTGTTCTATATACCACGCTGCAGGTTATACTGTCGAGGTACCTACACGGAAACACGGAAAAACCGTCTCCAATCGATGTTTAACATAGTAAATTATTCGATGCGTTTTACAATATTTTCAGTTGTATTATACTTTTTCATTGTGACATTATTTTGTATTCTTTTTAAAAAAAAAAAACTCTGGTTATAATAAAATTAAAATTGTGAAATCGCCTGATTTTCCAAATGTTGTTTTTAGACACATTTCACCCACACAGGAAAAAAACGAATACTTACGTCCTACACCTAAAACAGTTTACTATTGTGAAGATGTAAGACTTAATCAATACTTTCTTGCAATTTGGTTACCAGCTTTACATCGGTGTGTGTTTTTATTTATTTATTTATTAATTTTGGTCTGTCAGTAGGATGACTAAAAATACTTCATTCTTAAAAGTTAGGGGTAGTTTCTGGTAGAAAATAAGATCTACGAGGTGTGAGTGTGGAGTGAGGAGGGTCAAACAATGCTTATACAATGCACTATACAGCAGAGCGACTTTCCCAGTTATTTTATAATGACTTTTTTTACCTAAATAATAACATTAATGTTTAATCACCATAAATTGTCACATTTTAATTATAATAAATATTTTAATAATATTATAGTATGTACTTTAGGAAAACAATTTTTTGATCTATCAACCTTAAATTCAACATTTTTTTAAAATGCAAAACAATTTTTTACTGTTTATTTGATTTCACTGTGATTATTTAGTATTTTGTTGACACATACCTACTGTTTGCTCATATGCATTTAATTAAAAATATATTTGTGACGAAAGTAGAAAAATTAAACAGAAATCATGATTTACATAACTTGTATGTTAAATATTGTGGTCAGGCGTCAGCTAATCCGTGAGAAACTTCTGGTCCTGAATTTAGTTTAATGTATTTAAAATAAAAAAAAGTGCATTTATAAGTACCTACATTTATTATTGCATATCAGACTAATAAAAAATCGTCAAAGAGAAATGTAGAATCTGATTAATTTGTTCCTACAACAATATGTGTAAACTTACATAAGTTAGGAAACCACACTCTACGAACGTGCTAAATGTTCGGGTTTTAAAGTATTTTAATACAACGTAATTAACTAAAATTACATAGTTACCTACTCAATTTAAAAATAATTTTGGTAACCTTTTTATTTCTGTACCAATTTTTAATGTTGGCTATGGATCTATATTAAACTCTCATAGTTTGATATATTTTAATAGGTACTAGCTAGTATGAATTTACTTAGAAGTTTGAATAGAAGTATAGCACCGTTGTAAAATATTAATACAAAAAGGTGCTCTGCTGTACAATAGGCTACAAGTGGGTCACTGTATAATGGATGGTATTAAATTTGAATTCAATGATAAATTATCATTGTATAAGAAAAACGATTCTGAGAGGAGACGGTCATAATATATATTATAAACTTATCTAAGGTATTAAAAAATATTTACTTACAATAGGTACCTATAATAAATTTCAAATTAATCATATCACAATATCCATTAGATACTTGTAACGCATTTACATCAAAAAAAAACCTTGATACTATCATAGATATATAATAGTATACTTTAGAAGGTTCAAGTACCTACCCACGAATAATATTATACAATCACAACAAAATAACTAAAATAGTTACTCTAGAATTTTTATTATGTAATTTCGTCCAAATTTGACTAAAATGATTATAAAAATAAACTGTGTCTACTGTCTATGTATTTTTTAGATTTTTTGGTAATAGAATTAATTACTTAAGTGGAATCTTGTTTTAAATTTTCAATCCTTAGATATAAAAGTTGAACATTTTAAATACAAAATAATTATTCAATTTTAAATTTGATAAATTTTGTCAAAATTCGATCTTTAAAATATGCTTATAAAAAAAAAATTGAATTGTGAACTACTGATCGTGTACATAGACACAAAAAAAAAATAAAAAAAAACACACATCATTGTAAAATCAATACATTCATCGTACCACTCAGAATCTAAAATCGTAACTATATAATTATATTCTTGTTGCTGGTAACTAGCTGACAGACGGGCATAATGGTGAATGTGGATATTATAGTGTTCCAAAATCCAAACTAATGTTTATAAAGAAACCTAAAATGAACGAAATTGTAAATTATCTACAGTATAACCTAAATAAATAAAACCACAAAATTAGTCACAAAGTGACTCATGATAATATACCTATATAATAGTAATATAATTATCTGAACAATAATTATTATGAACATTTCACTCGTAAAACCGAACATGTCTGCAAAATAATAATGATTTTGCTCAGTTTTGATGATTCCTATTATTATAATATAATGTTTCTTATACATAACTATACCTACTTATAATTTTTTTTTTTCAAATATTTGTAATTCTCATCAGTGTTTGGCTATAAGTGGAATGTAGTTTTATTACATTGAATTATACCTATAGCTGGTTACGAGTAGGAACAGTCTTACTTGTTCATGTCTAATTGGTAATCATTTAGATGATCGATAAATTTCACGTTGACCATATTCCTTACAACATTAGTGAAAAATGTGCTTTTATATATTTTTTTTCAAATTAATTAACCCTCAGAAACTTAGGCCATTGGCAGGGTTTTTAACTGTGGAGGAGGGTACTGTAGGTTAAACAAGTGTGTTTTGATATTTTGAGAGATTTTTTAGTGGGCATCTGCCTTGCCCGGGTGGGGGATGGCGGCACTTGTTCTCCGGACACAAAGACTTGTCCGAAGAAAAATGCCGCCCACGGCCGAGGTGTGTTTTATATAATATGCATTATACATTTATATCGATAGTTGATAAGGTAAATATTAAATGAGGAACAAATTAAGGGATTTTTATTTAGATGATTTTAGTATATGTATTATATACACTAAACATTAGCACCTAATAGAGTAAAGTGATGTGAATAATTTACTGGATTTCACTGTACTTATTCCTTTCAGGTATCGGACATCAGTACTTTTAAAAATGAGTGTATTATACAATTTAAATTAGATGATAATATTGTGTCACTTTAAAGGGAATATCTATTATGATGATTTAATATAATACCATTTATAATTATGACAAACGCACTCGGCTAACTTAATTTGAAAAAAACCTATCTCGACATGAATCATGAAATATAAATACTTTCTATTTTAAGGTCCGGTTTATACAGTCACTCATTATTTCCAAGACTTTTAACTTTTTTTTAAATATTAGTTTTACAATAATATATTATGAGATGTCATTGCAAAACAATATTTTTGAAAATAAAAAAGATATTTTCTAAACATTTTTGTCGTTATTTTATATGTGTGATTATATAATATGTATTTTAGATTCTGAGCGGAGCGAGGGACCTTGTGGTTTTACAATAGTGTTTATTTTTTTTTTATCCTGTATACAAAATTTCTACCAGAAGGAGTGATTCGATTAGAAAATTGGATCAAGATGGTACTTAAAAGAGGTCATTTCTCGATTTTCACAATAGTTCTTTAATGACATGGCAAAAACCACCGACAAATTACAAAAAACCGTTAAAAATGGGATTTTAATTTCTATCGCTTTGTTTATCATAATAAAAACGACTAAAAATAAAAATATCGATTATAGTTATTTTGTTGCAGTAATTTATAATATTGATTCAACATACAGACTATTATAAAATATAATGACAATATCAAATATCCAGACTGACAAACCGTCTGCGTTCAGAATCGTTTTTCGTATACAATTATATGATATCATTGAATTCAAATTTAATACAATCCATTATGCAGTGACCCAATTGTCATCTACTGTACAGCAGAACTACATCCACTTCCCCCCTTTTTTTTTATATTATATATATTAATACGATTAGGTGTGACATAATTATTCCACTATTCGTGAATCTTGTTCTTGCATAATATATTTATTATAAATTCACAAATATAATTTTTAATTCAGACCGTATTATATATTGATATATTTTGTGAAAATAATTCATACCGCTTTGTAAATATTTAAACCATAAATAATAATAATGCTTGAATTTGTTTTGGCGATCCTCCGTAATAATATCATAGTCCCGTCCCTTAGTTCACATTTTTATATTTTATATTCCTAAGCAGAATAGTTTTCAGAGTACATAAGAATCTAATTTAGGACTAGTAGTTATAATTAGTTGTAAGTATTTAAAATAAATTTAAATGAGTAGTGGACCAATAGTACACAGAATGATTACCTGTGGCCATGTTCCAGTATCGAATTTTAAACGAACAAAAAGGTACACACGCAATACATTCTTGACACATTACCATCCATAGAACTGTATGAATAGGTCCCAATATTATAATTATATAAAAGTCCAAATTGAATTAAATTAGTTACATAGTTTTATAATATATGATATTAATACGTTTATCAGTATATGACTAAAAAGTAAAAGCTATATAAAACTATTTATTTACAGGACTCCACAGTATTTATGTAGAAGACGTGTATAGGTAGGGGAATTCCGAAACGAACAGTGGTAGGTACAGTAAGTTTAAGGGCCAGTTGTACCGTCTATGATTAAATTATGATTAAGCTTAATCAGCTGATAGATTAGATAGATTTAATCATAGATGGTACAACTGGCTTTAAGTCGTAAGCTCGTAACGATCGCACGCGTTCAAATATTACAAGGCGGAGAACCACTTTTTAATCAAAATTAAACTTGAAAAAAGGACATCCGACACGTGCAGTCCACGGATCATGGTCACATTTTCCCGGAATTTCATATTATCAATCCCATAATCGAATCTCTTGCATTGTATTCCAAATCCGTTTTCGGTCGTTTGTTGGGCTAGAAAAAAATAAGAAATAATTCCCAAATGTATTGCCAATATTGATGATTTCGTTCCGTGTAACCCACCACGCATTTTATACAAAACTATCAATATATCATCTTAATTTCGTACGTGTGTCTGTGTGTTTTTACTTTTCTATATTTTATTATGTTCGGTTTGTTTGTGCAACACGGACCTAATGCCGCCACAGTGACGCATAATATGTCTACACTGTACATATTATATTGTGAGAATACGTCCTGCAGAAATACGTTTAAATGATATGTATGATAAACTAATGTACAAACTCAACTGAGAACAAAAAAATTATTTTAAGTTAAATAATGATTTCACCATTTCCAATTATGAACTTGCATCAGATTACCATTAATCTATCCGCCCAATCGTTTGGAACATTTTATATTGCGAGTTTCGTAATAATATATCTTATTCTTATATTATAATACAAAACAAATATGTAGTTACAAGCACATACTTTGTACGTAAAGAGATGAAAATCTTTGTAAATTAATGAAATTCATAAAAAAACAATAAATTAATTTCGTTCTCCTAATCAATGTTGTGATACACCTGATATTTGCATCAAATTAATTTTCACAACGTGGATATTCTTATTATTATTATAATATTATAATATATTTTGTATATTAAACAAATATAGGTATATATTTTTTCAAATATATTAAATGTTATTTAATAGGTGGGTAACCTTTAATAATATAACGTTATACACTAATTCATTCAGTAGGTAGAACACGTCATATTTCTTAGTTTTTATGACTTAAATAATATGATAGACATATTAAATATATTATTATGATTTTTTGATTTTATACTGCTAGCAAAATAATACATATGCACAAATGCACAATAATAACGGCTGCATATTGACAATTGTCTACCTAATTGAATTACAAACGTCACATCACTGCCGAATTACCTTTACGTTTACAATTATTCCACATGATGGCCACAGGTATTCGACACTGAAAAATAAAAATATATATATAAAAATTTGCAAGCAATGATTGTTTATTCCAAACACGTCTAGAATAGTTTTAATTTTTTTAAATTTAAATTTAAATTTCTACAAAACCCCGTCTGGTAACAGGTGACGACACTGACGGTGATTAACATTATGAAAAAAAAAAAATGTCGTTAAAAATGTATGTGGCGCCTTTGCGTGTATATTTGTATAATTAAAACATTTTCCTAGGTCGTTAAAAAAAAAGTCCTTCTCTTTTTTATAACCTCGCCCATACGTGTACGCGATAATTACTTTTTCGCTTCACTATAATATTGTAAGAATATAATATAATATTATTGTAACACAGAAACGTTTCCGTTTTATTTTTCCGCAGACGACCGCTGCAGCCAACAATGACAATCAAGATAGATCGGCTTACGCCAAGATGAATGGCAGGCCTGCTGCGGGCGTCGTCACGGTGCCGCCTTTCCGGCCACTGATGGCCGCGGCCAACAACATGGTACGCAATGTCAGACTGGCCGCTCAACAACAGCAACAGCAACAACAACAGCAACAACAACAGC
>WHPZ01582842.1:3383-14029 GCA_016617965.1 Macrosiphum rosae | reverse complement strand
AAGCGCATGCATACAATTTGAAAATTGCCTATTTTGAACTCCTTAAAAACTGTCCAGTTGCAATTCTTATTAAATCCTTTTATTTTTAACATAAACATGCCTTTTGGCTATGTGTTTATCTTAATATAACATTTACTGTAAGATGTTTTTTAGTTTTTATGTTATCACTTAATATGGTAAAATAATTTTTACTATGACAAACTTGTAAATATTGTATAATGCTAAACTAAACTATTTTTGAAATATCATGTTATTCAAAAAAAAAATGTTATGATCCAATATCTCCCAACATGGGATATTTAATATTTGTTTGTTATCATAATTTTACGGGTACCTATTCGATTAAGTCACTAGGTAACATTTTTTTTTTCAAAATCAAGGTTTTTATTTAACTTTGAATCTTGCATGTTTATCCGTCATGTTTCTCAACAACGGCTAAACGTACAGGGATAAACTTGGTATATTCCAAACCCGGTTGATCTTTAGGTTAGCATAACAAACAGCTTTCTTTAAAATTTGATTTGGTTGACCTTTAAAAGACAACCGTGACTTGGTACCTTAATAAGTTATAATTATTGATAAAACGTATTTATATATATATATAAGGTAACTATTGATTATTTCACTATCGTTTTTGCGTGGTTCTAGTTTTCCTATACGCCATCACTGATGTATCCAAGCACTTTGATTGGAAGGATCAGTAAATGCTGCACTTTCCACCAATAATAATTCTGTAATGTTGGTGGATTCTTCATCTTTTCCTGCAGCACTGAAAAGTTTTGATCGATAATGCCATGTAGAATAATTTTTAAAATTTGACTCAATCATTTCCATAGTAAATTTCAATGAGTTTTAATTTTGTTCCTGACACTTGGATGCAACAATTTGTCGGTTATCCCAGTAATGAAAATTTCTTTCATCTATTTTCAAATACTTTGAACATAATTCAAATTCTTTGTTCCTATACAGAATTTGATCTACACAATCTAGTAGCCAATTTCGGTGATACCATGCTGAATTTTATATTTACTCATAAACATTTTTGAGTTAAATAAAGTTCATCATTAATTATTTCTTCAGATGGTTTCAGATGTTATAATATTTTTTTTCTATAATTCCATATGGTAATGATATCAGGATTGGATCGTAATAGTCCTTCGGACGATTTCAATGCTAAAACATTATATTCATTACGAGATCATTGATAGTATTTTGATATAATTGAAGTTTTTTTTGCTTCAGTTGTACATACTTTTAGTCTGTTATGCATATTTATTATTTTATAAAATAACCTAAAAATTAAAATATTATATGTACACCATATTATATTCATATGTTATTCTCATATTATAATAATACCTATCAACAATAAATTATATGTGTTAAATTTACTTCATTTTAATTTTGAAAATGTTTGATGTGATCATTATTAATATACACTTAAGTTACATAACATAAATTGGTAACACAACATAACATTTTTTACAATAGGTAACATCTAATGAAGTATGTAAACCTAATGTAGATTTTGTTTACTGAGTTTAGTCTCCTTACTTCTAATCTTCATATATACACTGTCAAAAGTATTATTTGTATTATTGGTAACTATTGAATCGAGCCTTCTTTAAATAATTTAATATGTCATATAATGTGTTGCCTACATAAATGGTAGCCGTCTAACCAGGCCCGTCGCTAGGGTACAAGTAAGTTATGCACTGCTTTAGAGCGGCTTAAATTTTTTTAAAGAAATTGAAGCAGCAAAATGAAATATAATTTTTTGCTTTAGAACAGACGGAACATATCTAACGATAGGCCTAGGTCTTACCTAGATAACATTTTTTTATCAATATTATGGTAAAATCAGATGAATGGCGCCTCAGCTATTTTTCTGAGCAGGAATTGTGTTTGTTGTAAACATAACCATTTTATATACTATATAAATAAGATATACATTTATATCATATGTAAAAAATATTATGGTATGACAGTTAATTATTTGTAATATTTGTTTATATTATTTAATAACATTTTGTTTTTATTTCAGACAAAAAAAATGGCTTTATGGTTAGTTAGTCAAATGGTAGAACAAGGACATGCTGTAGCTTTATTATCTGGTGAACTCACCGTCCAACAAAGAATATCTGTTTTGGACCGTTTCCGCGAAGGAAAAGAAAAAGTTCTGGTTACTACAAACGTATTGTCTAGAGGTAATATGCATCATTATTTTGTTACTTGTTTATTTTAAACTTCTGTTTTATTATTTTAGGTATTGATATTGAGCAAGTCACAATTGTTATTAATTTTGATTTGCCTATGACAGTCACTCGCGATCCTGATTATGATACATATTTACACAGAATAGGACGTACTGGTCGTTTTGGTAAAAAAGGTATTGCTATTAACCTTGTAACTGGTAGTTCGGATCATTCTATATTGAAACAAATTGAAGAACATTTTAGTAAACCTATTGAATGTTTGAATACTGACAATGCAGATGACATGGAAAAATTGGGAGCCGAAGATTGATTTGTAATAATTATCTATAATATTTTTTTCTTTTTTTATCTTGAAGTTGTATTACAGATTATGAATCATCAAAACATATATTAAGAAAGTGATGTTAATTTAATACATTTTTACTTTTTACCTTAATTGAAATTCAGATTCAAAATCTTTTCTGAACAAAAGTTGTTTTTATACTAATTTATAAATATAAATAAAATAATTTATCATTATAAGTAAAAACATTTTTATTTTAAATACATTAGTATTTTTATTTAGAAGTTAGAAGTTGTTTTGGGGCATATAATTACATTTTTACAATTTGTCAACATTATTTTGATAAAATAAATAAATTAAAATTATTTTAATTTAGATAAACTAATGATATAATATTTAAATCAAATGCTTGCAATTCCAAAAAATAATATTTACTTGATTATATTATTTATAGATAATTTTCATACCATTGTTTGCTTAAATTAAGTTAAATTAATTTTTTATTTTATTAAATATTAGATATTAGAATTAACTAATTAAGCTCAAGTTAATATGAGTACAATTAATTTAAAAATTGAATTATTTTATTTTAATATTCCTTTCAATGTTTTTTAATAATGCCAAAAGAAACAATATGTCATATTTTTTACAAAAAAGATTCTTAGAATCTCTGTTATGTACTAGTGTACATTATCACTCCTTTAATTTGTTATACATATTGTGTTGTGGCTTGTGTTCCATCCCACATGGTTCCAGTTCAGTTGTTTTAGAATTTGGGTTCTGCTTGAGGAAATAATCAATCAATAAAGCATTTTTATAAATGTCGTGTTAGTAAAAGAAAATTAATCACTGTAAGTCTTGTGATCGACTGCTGGCTTGACTCCATGCATGTTATTCACACATTAGAAAATATGTCTGCTACGGGTGTCGCGTATAAAATAAAATTGCTTACATGCTAAATTATTATAATTTAATGAGGTGTTCCTAACAATGCAAAGATAGGTTTGGGTTGAATTTTTTGCAAAAAGTACCATAATATTATTTTAAAATTCAGTTTTATTTACATAGGTGACCTCCATTGTGTATTTCCACTTTCTGATCATAACACTGAATGAAATATAAATATTTAATACCTGTTGGCAAGCCTGGACAAGTTAATGATAATTTTTTACTAAGTTAAGTTAAGTTAAGTTAATGAAAAACATTTTAAAAAGTTTAAAGTTAACAGTTAACCTAATTTTTAACAATTAACATAAATTAACTTGAATTTGATTAAAAGTACCATGTGATTTGTTAAGTTTATATCGATGAAAATAAGTTAATAAAAATTAAATTTGGACCTGAGCTTGACACCGGAGCCGGTAGGCGTAAGGAGCTTCTAGAGCGTTGGGTGGCGTATGCCCAAAAATTCAGAATTCGAAACTGCCTTATCATATAACTTTAAAACGAAGTCTGGCTATCCAATTTTGATTACACCGTCATTCTCAACTCGTTGAAGTACATAGGTTGCAAAAAAAAAATCAATATTCCTAATACGTGCAGTAAACTAGTGACGCGCGAATGCGTAAAAATCGTAAAATAGTGAACTTCATTAGGCCATAACTTCGAAACTAAGTCCGACCGACAAATTCTGATTGCACCATTGATATTAAATAGTTAATATATGAGTAAGTTCCAAAAAAAAAAAATCGAAAAATTTGCATGGGGTGGTAAAGTGCATTTGTTCCCGCTCGCCGAAGCTCTTTTCCACACTCCAAGATGCCTGGTCGTTGCGAGTGTGCGACCATAGATAAAGAAGTAACAAAATGAGTAAGTTTGCGACGACAATAGGCGACCGACGCCGATGCTAGCGACTTCTGACCGTAGTCCGCAGCTATGGGTGGGTGACGCGAGTGGATGCGCAAAACGAACCGATTTTCGTCAGACCGCGTCGTTTTCTCTCGGCGAACAGAATATAGGTAGGTGATTTGATATTACCACTTAATAATCTATCCAAGAGCTTAATGCTCGAACATAGGCGTGCGCACACTTTTGGTTCCGGGGGTGCTCACTAAAAATTAGGGGCCACAATAATTTTGAAAACAATTATATGTAGATACAGAAAAATGTTTTAAAGGTATCAAATGCACTAAAAATATTTATTTTATTATTCATTCTAATAAATATTACATAACAATTATAACAATATATAGATATACAATCTTATAATGATAATCGACGTTTAAAAGGAACAACATTTTTGAATTCGTCAATAATTTCATTAATTTAATTTACACTTAATTAATAATTAGGGCCCTTGTCGGTTTTGGTGAAGAGCCCGAGGGTGCCAGGCACCCCCGGCACCTCCTGTGCGCACTCTATGTGCTCGAAATATATTTCTTTCCGCCAAGGAAACCAAACCAAGGTGTAGTGCAACAGGTTCATAGTTATGGGGTTCACAAGGGTTATTATATTTAAAGATGGCATACCTCAAACATTATTTTTCGTTGAACCCTTTCCAACTTCAAGGAGTTACTAATAGTGTGAGGATCACAAATGATGGCACCATACTCAACAATAGGACGAACAAGAGGAAAAGCTTAACCGATATATAAATAATTTTAAGACAAAACCAAAGGTTTTAAAAGTCTTACAACAAATATGTTTGATGTAGGGCCCCGGATCAAGATAACTATTAACTAGGTAGTTAGATATACCTATTACCTACTAAGAATAAATCCTAGATCTGTAATAAATAGCCATTACAACATGAAAGAATAGTAATTCCGAAATGATACGAATATAAAACAGGGGACTAAATCTTGACAAAAGTCATGGTTTTTCACTTACAAACATTGAGGGATACCCTTAGTAAATTGAACCATTTAGTGAAACGATGAAAATCACTCCAAAGAAGCGCGAGATACGAGTGTAGAGTTCTGAGTTGGATGTTATCAGCAAGAAATAAAATACGGCTGTGGGAATAAGGAACACTTGAGACACTATATTCATAAATTATAGAGAGGCCAGCAGCGGCAAAAGATGTCCTCCTTGAAGAGCACTAGACGTTGAAAGATAAACATTCGATTTAACTCCAAACAATTTGACCCATTGATAACGGTAACAGAGGTAAGACTAAAACCACGAAAAGATAGGTTCACCAATACCAATTGCATTGAGGAACTGGAGAAGGGTATTGTGATTAACTGAATCAAACGGTTTATAAAAATCCATATTTATAACGTAGGTATAACTGGGATTTCAAATTAAAAAAAAATATTAAACTTGATAGGATAGTCAATCCGTCCAATCTTGTCTTCTTACAATCATATATTCAGTTTACTGTTCATTGATGTGTAATCCTACTTTATGGGCTGCGTCATAAAACCTTTTGAATAGCAGTTTTATCCCATATTAAGACTCTTCCTTCAAAACTACATCATCTGCGTATGCCAATAAGCAAATAGCCTTATCCTGGAGTTTTATTTCCTCGATAGGTTGAATTCTCATTTCTCTTATTACTTTTTATAAAACTAAATTGAACAATACATGTGAATATGTGATATCGAATCATCTTGTCTTAGGCCGGATTTTACTATAACTGGATCAGACTTCATGCTATTCCGACTTTAACTATGGTCTCCATGATGCTGATTGAGATTTGAGACTAATTTGATCAATTTCTAGGGGAAATCAAACTCAATCAAGATATTTTAATATTTATAAGGCTTTCTCTATGAATACTATATCCTATGCTTTATTGAAGTCAACGAATAACGTATGTATTATATTGAATTCCCATGTTTTTAAATTTACCTGTCTAATAATGAATATTTGGTCCATCGTTGATCTTTTCGTCCTAAAACCACCTTGATACTCTCCAATTATTTGTTCTGCTTTTTCCTTTATTCTAGTTAGAATACAGTTTAAGAAGACTACACTCCACACTCAATAGAGCTATCCCTCTATAATTGTTACGGTTTCGCTTATCGCCCATTTGTTGTGTATTGGACAGATGAGAGAAATTTTCCAATCTTCTTGGAGTTCTTCTGTTGTCCATTCTTTTTTTATCACTTGCCAGACCCACTGTGTCATAACTCCCCCCCTTTTTAAGCAGTTCAGCTTGTAAGCCATCTATACGTTTTGCCACAGCGTTTACAGCTGGACCAATTAATATTAATGAGGCAATTCATTTTATGCATGCAGATATCTAAATGAAAACAGGCCATGAGTGAGAAAATAGACTCGTTACATAAAAACAACACATGTACGATGGACTTTGGTATCAAGCCAGTGGGAACAAATATTATTTAACGGAATTTTTATATGGTAATCTTAAAGAAGATATGGAATAATTGCGGTTTAGCTACCACGCGATTTCTTTGATTTTTTTTTTTTTTGAAACATTTATTTTCATAGATAATATTATCTTTGTTTATTTCAAATAGTTAAGAACGATGGTGCAAAAAAAAATTGAGCAAATCATTATTTAAAAAGTTATAGCCATCCAAAGTTTGCGATTTAACGTTTATACGCATGAGCGAATCACTAGGTACTTTACTGCCACTAATTTTGAATTATTATTTAAATATTTTAACAAGTTAAGAACCGGCTCCGGCTCCAATCACCAGACTCGATTGCCAGTTAAAGTCAAGGTTATTAGATTATCTGATTATAGTAGTATTGTAGTAACGTAAGTTATAAGTATTTAGTGACTCCCTTCTCAATTTTTGTTTTGCACCTCGTTGTTAACCGTTGAAAATTTGAAATACATATTGACCATATTCTGTTTAAAAAAAAAAATTTAAAAAAAAATTAAAAATAAAATCGCATAATATGATAGCTAAAGCGCAATTATATCTGGCTTTTTAAACCACATAATATTAAAGATATCATAGTATCTATATTCATATTTTAAAACCAATTTAATCACATATCAGGTGATAGTATTAAAACTTAGATAACTGATATTGGAATTTCTTAATAATGTACTAAATTTACAATATATAATTATAGGTATTATTGTTTTATTATACTATATAATTTATATTAAATGACTTTATTTTATTCCACCTATTGTGTTACTTAAAATAATACTGGAATACAACATACTATGGTGAACATGAGGAAAATATTTAAAAAAATGGGTAAAATATTATTAATAACAAATAAATATTTTTCTCCTTGTTACGTTATTGTTTTAAAAATTGTTTCAGCTGAAATAAACCTGGACAAAGGTGGTCGTCATATGGAAGTTGAAGGTAAAGAAAATCGTTCTGTATTTATAAGCAACTTGGATTTTGCTGTGACTGAATTGGAAGTGAAAGATGCATTGTCTTCAGTTGGTCACTGTGAAGTGTTATTAGTTAGAGATTTCAAAGGCCGGTCTAAAGGATTTGGTTATGTGCTTTTTGAAAAGCCTGTAGGTATGAATAATTATTGTTAACTATTATTATTAATCTATTAATGTTTTGCAGGAAATGGTTGCAGAAGCATTGAAAAAAGATCGTGAATCTGTAAATAATCGACCAATGTTTGTGTCTAAATGTCAACCTGATAAACAAAGTAGATCGTCGGGATTACAATTTCCTACTGAACTAGAAAAAAACAAATTGTTTGTTAAAGGTAAACATTTTGGTTATTTTTATAAAACACAGTTTTATATGAGTAAATTATGTACAATTCATAACTAATGGTATTGCTTGTTTAAGTATAATGTATTGTTAAAACATTCAAATTAAAAATGTGATGGGATCATTTATTTATCTTCAAAATATTTTTTTTTAATGTCATTGTTTTAATGATTATATAATCATATTATTCTCGACTAGAATAATACATTTATCAAATTAACAAAAGTAATGACAATGTCAAATATTGCCTAATATAGTATATTATAATAGGTAATTTACTAATTTAACACAATACTAAATATTTCTTTAATTAATTAATTTAAAGAATTCAAATAATTTTTTTTACTAAAATCTAAAATAAATAATTAGTTTTTTTACTATTGCTTATGACATACAAATTATTAGTTACTAATATTATATTTATTTATTATAAGATTAACTCCGAACGGCTTTTATAGAATGATATACAGTATGTACATATTTAAATATGATGGATAACAGCATAGATTAAAGTACAAACTCAAACTAGATGAATGAACAGAAGAAAAATTTAACAAAATGCATAAGATAACAAGAGAATGTAGAGTTATGATTAGGAGTTGGTAATTTAAGAATAAAATCAGTGTAGGAAAGGAAATTTATGGTGGACTCGCTCAAGACGTAAATGATCCTGTCGGGCACTCATTATAAACAAACAATGAAAAAACTAGCAAAGGAATTCTATCATAATTTATTCAAATTTTAACCTAACAATATTTTATTTTATTTAACATATATAACGGGCGGTGGCCCAATAGTACAGTAGTCTTACTGGTACAAAAATATAAATTATAATAATTAAGACATTGAAATAAAAATGATATGTTATTTGTTGTTAAAAATTGAAATAACTTATATATTGTCATGTAATACATTATCTTTGCATTTAATTATTTTTAGAAGATTATAATTGTTCATAGGTTTACCATTCACTTGTACAAAAACTGATATAGAAAATATTTTTAAGCCATATGGAGCTTTAAAAGATGTTCGCGTTGTGACATTTAGAAATGGTCATTCAAAAGGATTAGCTTATGTAGATTTTGAGGATGAAGTAAAATAATTTTAAGCATTATAATTCTATATAACCTTATATTTAATTTTATATTTGATTAGGTATCAGCTGCTCAAGCATTGTTAAAAACAGACAACACAGTAATTAAAGATAGAACTATATCAGTAGCATTAAGTCAGCCACCAGAACGTAGAGATCCTTCAGACATTAAATCCTACCCTCCTGTTGCTAAATTTAAATCACAAGCTTCACCTCTATTATTAGGGCGGTAAGTTATTTTTTATTTTATTCAATAATATATTTTTATAAGTGTATTTTTTTTTTTTTTAGTCGCACAAAACTATCTTTTACACCAAGTGTATTGCAAAAAAAGTCTGCACAAACTGCATCAACATCTGCTGATGATAAAACTCCACTAAATAATGATGACTTCAGAAAAATGTTGCTTGGTAGCAAGTAAATAACTATTGAATATTATTTTTGTTTTAAAATAGAAAAACAATACTTTTATTTTTACGCAATCTTTATATAATTCAAAATATTTCATTTTAATATTATATCATATGAAAATACTTAATAAAGAAAAAAAAACACTTAATTTTCTTCTATATAACCAAATTATTTTATTTTGTAATAGACTTGTGAGTATTTTTAATTAAATTATTACTTAATTTAATATCAGATGCATTTATAAAATATTCATTACAATCTTAACACCTTACCTACTCAATTATTATGAACATCTACTTTTTAAATCAACTATGAATAGTTTCAAAAATAAAATCAATTTTAAATTTAAAAAAAAATACTCATATAAACCATGTCTAATCTTGACACCCATAGTCTTAGTTATATCATAATATATTAAATATATACACAGATGTTAATTAAGAAAATTTATTAACCGTAGAATAAACTTTTACACCTCTGTTAATTTTCCTTGATGTATTCTTAACAGTATTTATAGCACTCTTTACATTATCTATAAATAGTATTCGCACCGTCGCTAGTTCGAAACCCGGGCCCACGGCCCCACGGGCGGCATCGTTCTCTGGAAATGCAACTGTTTAGACAGCGAGACCGCCATCCCCTAGCTGGGCATGTGCCCAAATAGAAATTCCGCCAAATGGGCATGCAAACTAGGCCTTTGGGCCTACTCCCAGACAGCTCCATAAGAAAAAAAAAAATTAATAATACATGGGTAATTAAAAATGTTACAATAATTTGTATATAATATTTACATTTTAAGGAAGTCATTAATACCTTTAGGCACAGTTCTAAATTATTATGAAAAAATTATTTTACTATTATTTATCGCAATGAATTTTAGTTTTTATTTATTTCATATTTGATGTTAACCTATAGGTACATAAATATATATATTAATCAATTAAAATTAATTATGGGGCGACAATATTTTTATTTTGATAATAGACAAAAATGGTCTAGATTTGTTTAGGGTGTTTTCCAAAAAACATTTG
>WHPZ01582840.1:0-14811 GCA_016617965.1 Macrosiphum rosae | reverse complement strand
TATATATATTATGGATTGCAGCATCGAATAATGGGTACTACCGTCTGTGACATTTGAGGAGTCTCTTTCAAAAGGATCACAACCACCGAGTGCAATGCCCTGTCTCCTATTATTACTATATCGAAATCCCGAACCGAACCACTTTTAAATGCTATTCTCACATTAAATCTATATTATCCTTAAACCACTCCTTACTACTACTACAGTCCACAACCAGTCACCACCCTATATCCTTTCCCCCAGTTTTCCATGGTTTATTTCACTAAAATTCTCTCGGAATTAAAATTAGTTAATTTTTTTTTTTAAATCGATCTAAAAATATTTCGTTTCAATCCCGAGTCATATAAAAGAGGAGATGTTTTTGGAGATTTCAGTACCGAAATCATTGTTTTATAACTTGTATTATGTTTTTTGAAAATTACAATACTGCCTACGGGTCTTAATAACGCTATTATAGTTTACCGGTTTTCCAGACGTGCCGAGCAGAACTGAATACTGCCGTACGTACAAAGATATCTAACCTGAGTGGATGGATACCGAATAGTCGTAGCAGAGAACGGAGACCGGAGTGCCGGGGCACACGTACTCGCGGCAAAGTGAAAAATATTGGATATTGCACTTTTGGAGCGGAAAACGGAGACGGAATGGGAAACGAGAGGAGATTTATCGAAAATGAAGTAAGCGAATGGGGGAAAAAAAAATAAAATGTTATATTAACACGGTTAATAATTATTCACGTCGCGAGTGCCCAAACAAAGTCGATCCATCAACCATCCCGGTCGAGAAACGTGTTTCCCCCCACACCAGGACAGGGGGATACCCAGCCTGTATATATAACCGCCGTCCGTCCGTCAGCTACGCTCGAGAAAAGCCACCGCAAACGCCACTCTCCGCCAGCGGGCGACCAAACTGGGTTGTTGGGTGGGGTGGGGGAGAGCAGACACTTGGCGTGTTGTCGTTGTTGTCACCACTATATATATATATATATAAACCACGGTTGCAGACTTTCAATTACTCGTTGGGAATAAAAGGAGAACGAACGAGAGCTGCTCGCACGTTAGCCCCGGAAGACGAGGAAGGGCGAGGAAGGGCGAGCTCGAAACTTTCGTCCGGCCATTAATCACGCGACAGATTAGTCAAAAACTTCTGCGCTCATCGTCGCCACTGCCACCGCCACTGTCTGATGATGGTTTTTCAAGAGGACGGCGACGGTGGTGGGTGTCGCGCGTGTGTGCGTGCTCGTCGAGGAGAGTATAAAAACGATATCTTTTATATTATGTATGTATATAGACGACTTTTCGCGACGGGAAAAGGTCACCCTCACCTCCTATGCCGAACACGGCGTGTACGTGAAAATCCTGCAACTCTGGAAAGGAGCGAGCGACAACGTCGCCGGCGGCCGGTGGATAAGGGTGAGAAATTAGGGACAAATGTATAATTAATGACTTTGGAACCAAACCGAAAAAGGTTGTTTGTTTTAATTTTTTGTTTTTCGTATTTTATTATATAACGTCTACAACCCACTCCCCGAATTCTCCTTCAAAGATTTTATTTCTTTGGGGTGTTTTTTTTCGGCACTATGTAGGTGTGATTATTCCTCGGATAATCGTGTTCTCCTAGCTTCTTAAAAACACCATCCGCCGCCTCCATAACAGCTCTCATACAAACTCGACTCTCATTAATCGTCTTATGTGTGCTTAATGATGCCGCCCCCCCAGAGGAAAATTTACACTTGCGCGCTGCATAAAAGGCGTTCCACTGCAGTCACTTTTCTTGTGCGGTTAGGTAATTATTATTATTATATTTATCGGCTTCCCTGTACGTATAAAATCGAGTACTAACGCTATATTATACTATGTGTATAATATATATGAAATTGTGGGTACGTGTCTGCGACTTGCATTTGTCGTGTACACTAATTAATGAGGCGGAAAATGTTTTGTTGAGATTTCTCTTTGAATTTTAGAATTTTAAGTAATGCAAATAAAAAGTGATGTGAAACGTAAGTTTTTAAGAAATGAAGCTGTAAAAAGTTTAATTTCATATTTTTCTGTGGACGATTTTCGGGCAGAAGGATTTTCTAAATAGTTTTTCTGATCGGCATGCACGCGGGTTATGAGTTTATAGTGGAGTTAAATCATTATAGTCCTAAAACCGATTTCATACAAACGATGCGAAGTTGCCATAATTGCCAATAATTCCACCATGCACGTGCTTCCTATCATAATTTTTCGCTAATTAGCTCTGTCTCTCACTTAAATATTTCTGTGCGTATGTTCAGCCAAGGGTCGTAAATATTCATTTTTGATGGGCTTCAAACTTTCGCGAGTCCCATTATTTTTCCAGGAAACATAATTTAACTTTAAGAAAAAATGTGTAGTATCCAGATTTTTGTAAGTTAATTTAAGATATTTTTTCATACTTACAAAATTCAACGTTTTTCTAACAGTCTCAAAAAAAATAATGTGATTATGTCATTATGTATTAAATTGCGTACGCACATTAATAAAAATCTATTGCTTCTAATTATATAGATGTTTTCGGTTATTAAAAATGCCAGGCAGATTGGTTTGGTTAAGTTGATTTTTGTGCGCGAAAAATCTTATTTTAAATATCGTTTCAGCTAATGTACTTAAAAATCATATAAAATACAGATTTAATATGGTTATTCTTGCAATTTATATCTTCTGTGCGAACTGTGTTATTATAATTTATTATCTATGTTTAAAAAATATGATAAAAATATAGGTAAAATAATAAAAGAAAAGAACGTAAGGTCAAGTTAATTTACTTTTATTTGTTAATTTTAAATTTATTTTTTAATATTATGAATCATTATTTATTTAACTACTGTTCTGACTAAAAATCAAAGGGTTTTCGAGTAGCAATTGAAATCATACTTTTGAAAAATTAATTTTTTTAGACTTCTTGTTTAACAAATTTGACAATTTAATTTGTTTTATTTGAAGTATTTTTATACCTTATTATACCTACTATCATATATATTATTTTCCCAATAATTTTACTTTAAATGTTTTTCACGCCTATGAACCTCGTATAGTATGTATGAGAAACTATTTCACTCATGTAAACATAGAAAACATTTGTTTTTACATTAATAATATTATACTTGAACACGATAAGATGAATTTGTAATGAATTCAATTTAAACGTTGTACACAAATCAAACGATTTAAAGTGGACGTAAAATGTTTATTGCAAATTCATATTATAAAGCATTGAACGAACGTGGAATTTGTTGTGTGGTTATGCGTATTTGATTACGTTAGATTATAGAGGCTATTAAGGAAGTAATAAACAGTAGTCGAAGGGCGTGTACATAATACATATTATGCGGACTAAAATGTATAATAGTTAATTTTTTCAGATTTATTTTGTTTGCATTATGCAGTACTTATATTACAATATATTTTTCGCTCTGAATTGTTTTCAGCAGATTATGTCTACTGCTGCATTTTGATGATTTAATTATAACCTCAGTTTAGTAGACGGCGTTCAGAGACCCTACTAGCCAAAACATTGTTATTGTCTATGGGGGGTATTTTTTTTTTTTTTAACCCGTGTAGGATTATTTTCACTGTCATTTTAACAAGCGTTATACTCGTAAATCCGGATTTGTACGCCTCTTTCTTCGCGTTAACCGGGACATTTGTATGCGGTGTGAAGTTGTCACCACTTCCAATTGTCGACGCCATGCTGTGTTGTTATTTCACATAAATCCGTTTACACGTTTTATTATCGTGACGTCTAATACTACGAACGCATGCTTGACGTGACTGGATTACGCGATGAACTACCCGTAACGTCAGAATCGATTATTATTATTATTATTATTGCACCAATTGTTTGAATCGTCGAATCGATAAAAGCGAAATGACGGTGCATCCGGTTTTTACATTTCTAATTTTATCCAAAACGAAATGGGTGAACTACCTGGCAAATTTTTATTCGTACAAATCCGTGAAAAACAGTCGACATTTATTATATAGGTAGTCGTTTCGAATGGTTTTTGACGGCTGTTGTTTAGTTAAATCGTGTATATCAAAAAAGAAAAATCATTAAAAAAATGTCGTCGATGTTATTTTATTCAAACCTCATATGTCGTTTAGAATTTAATATATATTTTTTTTTTTATATCGAGAATCTATAATGTGTTTTACAGGGTGTAAAGTAGAATTCTTTCTTTTATATCTTTCTCGGGAAAATAGATATAAAATGTTTTTTTCCATCTGACTTCTCACATGTCACTGTCTATTCACGCATATTGTACTAAAAGGCTCATACCTAAATGTACGCACTTTTTCTCTTCAACACCTTACCTATCTCATGTTTAGCACTAGAACATTTTAGAATTAAATTCTCCTCCAAGTTACAATGCATACATTTTTGCGTGGAATGATCTGCATAAAATAATGAAAACGGCATTAAAATTATGTTAAAATATATAGTTGGATTTTTCTCCGTAAAATTTATCGTAATTAAAAAAAACAAAATAACAGAACGTTTTTATATATTTCTCAGGAATTAAAATGAAGCAATAAATGAGTTTTGTGTACAAATTATTCATTGAACAAGGCGCCCTGTTAAAACCCAAAGAAAAAACATACAAACGGTTAACTCAACCGTAAATTGTTTGAAACTAAAAGTGACTGCGAAAGTAGGTAGTATAAATATTTTTTCACATAATATTTTCTCTAACCAAAAAAACAACTAAACATTGAGTATACCTTACAGTTTTGTCATAATAACTTATTGATAACAATTTCATACCATTGAAATATTTAGTTATCCTATTTTATTTGTAAATCCCGAGCTGTGTACAGTGTTACTCGGAGGAGTTCTCGAACAATAAATCCATAGAATATTTGAGAAAAGATCTTTAAACATTTTCCATAAGGACCTTAGAGTAGGGTCCAGTTACACGAAGGCGGAAAATGCAATAGAGCACTTCCGGTCATTATGCATTCTAAGGACGTACTAAGCTGCCGTTCGAAGAATGGCGTTATTCTGTTTTCGTATACGAAACAATTTGAATTTCCACCGTGTCGTCGTTTTGAACAACTTTCGCGTAATAATTTCGACAAGGCAACAATAATTTGTTGTCGAGAAAAAAAAAATGAAATTAAGTAAATTCAGCTCTCTCCTGGGAACAACACGCCATCATAGTCGGCACTCGGTAGTGGCAACCGTGCACTGGCTACGCCGGTTGTGGGGGCCGCGGGGAGGATGGTGGCGGGGGGAGATGTGGGAGGGCGTTAGTGGCTGCAGGGCTGTAAATGAACACATTTCAAAAGTATTCCGACAAAACGTTCAAGTATAATAATTACCACGGGAAAAATAATTTGTATATCAAAAGTAGGTATTCCATTGTATTCGAAATCTTTTTGAATTCCCTTCCATCAGCTTTTTCTATTCCTACTTCGTTATCGCCCGATGCTCTTTTTAGTATTTTTTTTTTTCGATATCACAACAAACGTTATTTCGATCGATGTTAATTATTATTGCGCCCATTGTTTGCTAATTGGAACGAAAACAAAAACAATAAGCCAACTCGATTCCCTTCGGCACGGCCGGTATACGGCAACAGTAGTATAATTGACATTAGACAATATTTTCAATTCAAACAATGTAGTACCTGCACCTACAAGCTACAACTATACCGTAGTGTTCTATAGGTACCCGATTTTTCGTCACGTCGACGTCCTGCCAATATCGTTCATAATATTTTTATTTCGTTATACCAAGTACTATAAGTAGGTTATTATTCTCAATCGTATAACATATCGCGAGTATTAATAGATAAATCTTACGGATCAGAGAAATGTTACCGTGTTTCAAGGTGAATACCGCAGTACCGGAATTTAAGGTCGTCGAAAAAGACGTGATCGGATTGCTAGCCGCCACTGGTAAAAAAATGTTTTCCGAACGAAATCATCTTTTTGTCAATATTCGGAATCTATACAACTTATGTCGTATAACAAATGACTACCCACATCGTATTTGTTTTTACAGAGTATACATTTTTAATGGTAAGCTTAATTGAACTCGAAACGGAGTTTGTTTGCAAAAATTACAAGGCACGTGTTGCACTATAGCAGTCTACCTATGTCTATCGAGTCTTATGCAGTGTATTTTTTTTCCACCGAGATATAGAAAATAAAATAATCTTACCCGTCCATCAACATTTTTGTTCGATTTCTGACCCAATAGTTGATCGATTTGGGGTAGGATTCCACGTGACATTCGAGTGTCACGTCTGTGCCTATTGGCGCTCCCAGTAGTTGGTTGGGTACCGCAATTACCGGCGGAACTGAAAATAAAAAATATGAATAATTTATTATTGTATGTATAACACACCATTGCTAATTAACTCCATTTATTACGTCATCGGTGAAAGATTAGTTTACGTTAATTATTAACGTAAAATATTACCGAAATGACAAATTAACAAAAATATATGCCTAACATTAATCATAATAATAATAATAAACAATATAATATCAAAATATATTATATTATTATATTTTGCTTGGCTTACATCGTGTCAATGCGGGATTACGTCGTCAGACATCACGATTCATTAGACACGCCTGAGATAACACTAAAAACGAGTAGACGAAGGGTGCTGCGAGTCGACGGACGAAAACCTACCAAATTAAAAATAGCTATCGATGAGCTCCAGACATGTCTCGTACAGCCTTGCGGCGTCGTATTCCCAAACCCGGAGTTCTTGCCACAATACCACAGCTGCACGTGACAACTTACAGGTGTCTCGTCATCTATTCGCTTATAATTATTGTTCAATGATTGCAAATTAATTATTATATTGTTGTATTCAATGGGTTAGATGAAAAAAAAAAAAAAAAAAAAAAATAAAATAAAATAAGGACTTTTCGTTGATATTCTAATATAAATTTGTTAGTTATAAATTAAATATTTTATCAATAATTCTTCACATATAAATGAAGGTCTCATTTTCTGACTGTTTCGTTCTGTCTTAAGACGACGCTTAAGGGGGGTTCAAAACAATCAAAACTGCCCGTGACGCGTCGTGTATCAAATAATCTTGATTTATGAACTCGATAAAATACTCTGATACCATATTGAATACATTGCTATTAATAGGTGCAATTTCAGAGCCTTGTATTTATTTTAAATTTTCGTTGATAATGTGATTGTTTCGAATACTTTTCATTTATTTCGTGCCGTCTAACTGCGTTGTTATACAAGTAACGTACAAGAGTGTAACGTGGATATGGCATCCAGGGTTTTGAAATCCAGAATCGTGGATTTAAATATTTTAACTATATATGCGTATTGAGTCTCGTGAATGGTGTAAAAGTGACGATATTTTTGAAAAAGGGTTGGCTTTTTTTTCATCCACGAGTTGTACGTATGTCGTCCGTGCAGTGCAGTAAATTACGACCACTATACCATATCATTACTATTATTATTGTAAACGCACTATATAAGAACAATAATAATAATATGGCGATTAAAGCTTATGGTACTGCAGCAGGCATCTGGAGTGTCGGGCTCGTCGTCGATTATCTCTCGTATAGTATAATATAGTACGTAATGATATGCGTTCTCAAATAATATAATATAACAAGGATAAAAAAATACCCTTCGTAATATCATATGCGAATAACACCGTATAATGATAATGATGTTAAATATTATACTATACTGCGTAATCGCGACTAGATTGTCACTATACGGTGGGCGGGCTTGTCCCCCCCCCTTCCAACGATTTCGTCCCATAACATATTGCATCACGTATATACCGTGGTAGGTATATGTATTATATACACGTGCGAGTGTGTGTGTGAGGCGGATATTGAAAATCGAAATCCGGTCGGAGTTCTCGGAGTTCGACACTATATATACACACCAACAACGCCTCGTGTAATGACAGATGACGGTGCGCGTGGCTTGCAGATTTCATAGTGGACTGGACTAATTTCACCGGAAGGCCCCTTGTGCTACAACAATCGAAATTATCAGCACATCCGGAAGTGCACATATTATATAATATATACCTCTATATATTTAACGTACACGACTACGGGCAAACGCGCTCTCGGCAGTTAGCAGCGAATTCAATTTCGGCCTGCCCGCTGCGGACTCGGGTTGTCGAGTGCGTTTTCGGGTTATACGTTTTTTTTTTTTACGTTATTTCCTCGCGGGCTTTTATATTATTATTATTATTGTTGTTGTTCACTCGCGACGGTGATTGAAAACGCGCGTTACGTGTAGGTACGTGGCGATTACAAAATTAACGTAAAATCCAACAACGAAAACGTGAAAAATATACTCGAAAAGTATGAAATTATCACCATCGCCGCCGTTGGCCGTTTTGCAAAAAAAAAAATTGTTTGTATATTTGCGGATTAATCTAAAACACAAGCTCGATGAAATCGCGTGGAAAAATATTATTTATAAAAAACGATTACGTAAAACATTATAAATCATATTATTATCATCGTGTAATAACATAATAATATTATATATTAAAAACAAAATACATTTTAGGTAATATATACATATTTTAGAAAATAGTTATTACCACCCACCGGGCAGAGTGGATAAACTAATGTTAAACTGGGATACATACATTTATTATTTTGAAAAAGTAATATTCTTTATTATTTGCATATTGCACATAAGTATAAAAAATAAAATCATGTTATTAGGTCGTAATAGAAATTGAAACCAAAATATTTTAATTTTGTATTTAAAATACAATTTTATATATTGGATTCATGTATTGGGTATGGTATAATTATTATTATATAATATTATAGGTGCAATATAACTGTCGATCAAATTTTTATAATTATTTTACCTCGAAGCGAAAAAAATAACCAACTAAAAAAGTGAAACACATATTCAATATTTTTTCACGCTCGTTCAATGCACAAATCAATGAAAAAGTCGTTTTGGCTATTTAATTTTTCATTCAAATATAATTAATAATATTGGTAAGCCTGGATTTAATTTTGCAAATGTAGGCAGTATATAAAGCTCAACAAAATTGATTTGTGATACCCAAATAATTGAAAAGTGGTTCGAATATGTTATTTTCATTTATAAATTATAAGCTTCTACATATTATAATATGTATTAGTTTTCCATTCTGAATAATTGGTATATGACATACATTTACCCAGACCAGTGGTTTAATTCGGTCATGATTGTTTTTGAAGGGGAGGGACGGGGGTTGCAATATTTACCCACCCCCACTAAAAAAAAAAAATGTTGTTTTTTATCGTAGGTTTACTATTGTGATCTGTATAATGTAAGTACTTGTATAAATGCATCATGAATAATTACATACTTTTAATGGAGTTATGTACCTAGATTCGTGGAGTAATCTGCGTAGACGTAAAATACTCAAAATCACTTCAAAAGGTTATAACTTATAACTTTGAAACCAACCCGACCGACCAATTCTGATTGGTACATTGTTCTTAACTCGATCAAATAGCGCATAGGTTTCCAGAAATCGCTTCGGAGCTAAACTGCACTGTTTATGCCGTATTTCAATATATTTGTGCAATAGTGATTAGTGTTTATTACTTTGTAATATTATGCTATTTATGCGTACAGCTAGGACAGGGGGTCAGGTTTGTATGTATTATTTCCTTCAAATAAGTACTTATATTATATGGAGTTGGCCAGTTTTAAAAACAGTCATGGGGACCCCCCTTCAAAAAAAAAAAAAAAAATTACGCCACTGAACCAAACTAAAATATAACAGAATTATTAACATTATTCGGTGAACATGATTATTTCAAATCGATTTTATATTGGTCGCATCTGATCGGTAGTTAGATCAAATCGAAAAATATTATGAAGTCAGGTTCATGGCTGAGTATTAGCTAGAGCAGTAGTGCATATAATTCTGTGATCGTGAACTGTTAATTGATATGCTGTCCGATATTCAATTGGGACATTCTATAAATAAGTTATTTTCCTGATAGTGGAGCAGTTCTACGTGTCACCTTTTGAGTGTCGTTGCTTGTTATTTTTTATTATTAAATATTAATGTGTCAAGTTTCGGGGGACCAATTAGTATTTTAATATTGAGGTCATCTGGGTTTTTAGGGTCGACGATAAGACGGGATGATTTTTTTTTTATATTTGTATAGATTTTTAGTGTGTTTCATTGCGTTGTTGTTGGTTAAATTTGTATCTGTAATGTTTGACCTGATCTGGCCAGGGTTTGCATTGTATTGTTAAGTAGGTATAACTATGAATAGCACGATGTATTGTTGAATACAACTAGAATTTTATTTGTTTATTTCTACGAGCTGTAGTACAATTTATTTAAATTGTATACGATTATGTATAGGATGCTTATTTTCTAAACGAATTGTATGAAAATATTATTTATGATTTATAAACATATATAAATTATATCATTTTAAATTCCTTAAAATTATCGTAGAATTTTTAATTTTGCTTATATAAGTTTGCCATTATCTTTTAATAACGATTTAAATTGCATAGTAACCGCCATACCAAGTGGAATAATATTAATGTATTTTAAATTGTAATCGACCGAGTTTTTGAGCAAATTGGTTGTTATTTACAATATTTTAATTGGACATTAAAAATATTCGATTAACGAACAGTCTGTGAAATTTGCCAATTTTTTAGCTACTGCGTCGTTAGGCAATGGTCTAAATGGTTGTGGAAAAATGTAATTATGCTTTGTAATTTCGATTTATTAAAGTATGTATAAAAGATTGTTAGTAAAATCGAGCTAAGGGCGGTTTTGTTGAATATTGTTGCTTTATTTATTTTACTAGAACAAGGATTCCACATTGTAATGCATTAAGACCCTGTCTAGGTACAAATACCTTGTAGGTAACCAGGTATTTGATAATTATTGGACATGTATAATGTCAGTGAATAAGACTAGCGAAATATTTGCGCAGAATAATTGTTTTAAAGTTTTAAACTGTTTATTTTTTTTTCGCGATAATGAAACGGTACTCGGAGGAGTATAATAATACTACTACTACTACCACTAATAATAATAATAACAATAATAATAATAAATAAATACCTGGGTATGCGTTGGATAAGTTAGAGTTACCGTCAACAATACGATCCCATAGTATGCAATAGTGTTTACAGTTGTTTATAGTATACGCACTGTACATCATATTGCGTGTACAAGTGTACAATAACTATATCGTATAATAATAATTATAACTATTCATGAGTAATAAACACTGAGATAACGGTATTTCAAGTTACAAAATAAGCTATGATTAATAACCGCTCAAACTTTAAGGTCATAAATGCTACACAATACATAATATGTTTCGCATTGTTGGGTCAGGCTAAAGTGCCAAGCTTTCCGGAAGTCGTGTTATCATTTTATATTGGTTCGACAGAAAACTATATAATGATGTACAGTACAAGAGAAAATCTGTGTGGACTTTGATCGCTGTTGGGCGTCTTAATAGTTTTTTTAAATCTGTCCAATATATAAGTAAAATTGTGTAACAATAATATCTTTACTAAAATTAAATACACAGAACAGCGACCGCAGAATATATGACCTAAGAATAATATAAAAGTATACACTCCTACACAAGACCCAATTAGTGACTCATTCCAACGCGGGTAGCCGTTACTCGCCAGATAAACCTGTCTATACCCATATATATTATACCACACTTTAAAACAATAACGCGAAAAAATAATGTCGACATCGTACATATAAAATAACTGATATTTGAAAAAAAAAGCACACACAAAATATAATAAAATCACATGCACTTACAGGCCACGACCAAAATTTACGTCCATAACACTAAAGATCCCAACCATAAGAATAAGGATGACTTACCAGCACTAAGCTTGTTGTATAGGCAGGACGAGCCACCAGATACTCTTCGTTATAGTGCTTTCTTGATATCCGTCATTCATGTAGCGTTACTTTCGATATTATCATCAGCATTACTTCAATATAGCATTATATACTATTATATAACTATTATTACCTATTGTATCACGTGCAGTCCGTAGATTTCATTTTAATTCCCCAAACAAATATTCGAATATTTTATATTTTTATTGTCAGAATATAAGTTTACATCAAAAAAATTATTGTCTAATAGGTAAAGTCTTATAACGTCTTTTTTAGCTGTTCCGTATTAATTTCGATTAAAAGCCTATATTATATCATTTACATAAAACTCTCATCAACATAATGCCATAATGTCTTGATGTCTAATGAATATGCTTAAGGATGAGGTTATATCTGTTCTTAACCCATTATTAAAACCTTAACACAGAGGTTCTGAGTTGTATTATTGCGACTAAACGTCACGATATTCTAGTGAATCCAACCACGGAAACGAGCTACGAGTAGACTATGTTATAACACGTGTGTTGAACTTTTAATTCATATAAATATTGTATTGTATAATAATATTACCTATGACTGTTGTAGGAAAATATCTACTTATACATCTCGACTAATATTAGATGGCCACTAATATACGAGGTGATCGAACGATCAGTAGCGAGCGGACATCACATGCGAAAGTAAACACATAACTGAACAATAAGGTAGAATAAACTTGCTTTATACCATTATGAAAGTATAAAAGTTACCATATGACCCTTTACCCGAGAAAACCGACGGACAGTACATTATTATTATGTCGACTTTTAAAATTTCATCACCGAATGAAATTCAAATAACTTGCAACGTTTTCGTAATTTTTCCGCGGTCGATCACAGTGGTGGATTTAAGATTTTCTCATGCGTGTGTGTGTGTGTAGGGGTCGGGGGTGAATATGAAATTTGTTACGTACATATTATTATTATGTAATAAATGCAATTTATCGTTAAGAATCTTAGATAAATTTTTGTTTAAAAACAAAATTAAATTTCCTCGACGAAAGTGCCATTTTTTAGCCCATATTGATGAACCACGTTTTAAACACAGGTGGAATGTGCATCAAATAATATACATACGTTTTAAATCTGGACCAATTTGATCGTATATACAAGTGAATACGGCCGTAAAAGTTAGCAGAGCGTTTTATCATGGTTTGAAGGCAAAATGTGCCTATTAAATGAACAAAATAAATTTCATTACCTATTTGATTCTTTTTCTTTATCTGTAATTCTCTGGTGGTCCTTAAATCCGTGTGTTTACTTTGTTTAAACTAATTTGAAGCATGGCGCGTTATCCTCGGGGTAGATAAACATCAACATTTATTTCTTGTGTTCGAACCAATTAAATAATAAAGGACTCACTAAAGCGGTTGGGCACGTCATTGGCAAAAATGCCTGTCTTACGCTTATGCACTCGCGTATATTTTTATAAAATGTCTTTTCCAACTAATTCCTTAAAATATATCTTTTGACAACTGTCAAAAAAAAAAAAAAATTATTAGTTTCTTCACTATATTTTATTCAGTATATACAACTATAAATGTATAAACATTTCAAATTTAGCTATTATTATTCTGCAGGGAAACCTGAACTACAGTGTAAATATAGAAAAGTTGTTAAGTAAAAAAGGCATTGTTTATTAGTTGAAAGTTTGTTCGTGGCGAGCAAAAATATCGAATTATCGCATATCAATAGGCATGTGAGCGAAAATGGAAAATATTTTAAAATTTCTTAAGAAAGTTTGACACGACTCCGACACTCAAACCACCTAAAGTCCACTTTGGCCAATTTATGTATTTTGTTTTCACGGAGAAAAATAAAATGTTTTATTGTTAAACCAATCTGTGTGTTTAGTCGTCGTAGTAGCGTTTGGTAAAATCGACATTAGAGCCGATTGAAGCCGTCGAATCAATCACGTCGATGACGATGAACGAACGTATAAGTACTTGCAAATGCCTAAAGTGACTTGGACTCTGTTCCTCTTTAATAGTGAAGAAGTTTTGTTGTAAAATGTCCCCACTTAAGTATATACTTGCCACGAAATATTCGGCCATGCTGCAAGAGACGTTATTTAATTGCTGAAGAAACGAAATAAATAGACTTAAAAGATGGTTGTCACCTCGGAGAACGACGGCTATATTCGATTATTTTATCTTATACTAAAATATGATTTCCAGATATTAATGACGACCATTACGAAATCGTTATTGTTTCAAAACTGTTTTCTTTGACGATCGGTGTCTAAAATTCGATCGAGTAAATTTTCCGATGAACATTTCATCGCCGTCCATCGACGATTGGTTTGTGCATAAGTCTATCTTAAATATTCAAATACAAATTAAAAATTTGCAGCAGCGATGGAAATATTCAATTTTTTTCGTCAATATTTCAACGCATATTAGATTTTATTATATTATGCTTTTTGCCAAATTTACATCGAAGGTTTTTCAATGTTACGTTTGAAATGTTTTGAACGATGATTGACGTCACATGAGATGTTTTCGAATAATTTTTGGGAAAAAATAAAATTTCATAATAATATACCTATATAGGTATTTTATTGACTAACTGAGACTAATTTTTATTTAACAAGCAACCCAATTATAATTATAAAAGGAAATGAATTTCACAATAATTTGTAAAATGGTCAAGTATACTTTTGATTGATGTTTTTTTTCTTAATATAACTAACATAAATTTAAATGTATTATTATTATTTTTTTTTTTATCACAAAACAGAATTAATTGGATTCCTTTATAATAATTGTATTGTAATGCACTGTATAGTATAAAAATGTTTTAGAAATTATTTGACCGGTTCGATGGAAAATAATATTTTCAAACGACAATCTATTAAGCATA
>WHPZ01582835.1:0-10804 GCA_016617965.1 Macrosiphum rosae | reverse complement strand
ATAATTAGAAATGCTAACACTATGTTCAACATAAAATTCATGAAATTTACAGTACTACAAAAATGATTAAAATTACAATGAGCTTTTTAATTTATTATACTCAGAACTCATTTATGAAATGTAGTTTAACCATAGACATATAGAACAACTAGATGGCAGACTATAATTTGTTATTGATTCCGTCCGCTCTATGCCTAAACAACAATGTTTACACTTTTATATGATAATAATGATCAATATATATATATTTTAAATGATAAAATATAAACATTGCCGTTTAGACAAATGGCGACACAACCTCAAAACATTGAGGTTTACAACACGACTGTTGTATAGTAGAAGTTCTGAAGTTTGCTATCTAGTTGTTCTATATATCTATGAGTTACTAACTATATAACAAATTAAACTATAGAGAATTAATTTCCTACATAACATTACATTTTGACAGATTTAATAATTAATGTACAGCAACATGTAGCCTTAGATTAAAACTTATAAGTTCTAAGAGTGTTCAATGCTGTAATTACTTTAGGGAGTTTGTATCGATTAAATCACTAATTCTTTTATGATGCAACCTTCTTTACTCCCTTAATTAGTGCACTGTGTTTTCTCTCTCTGGCCCACATGCAACAGACAAACCGCATTCATGAAAAACAATTGTTTGTGAATGCATGGGTTGGAAAGAGAAAACAAAATAATATTGCGCTGACATCCTCTTATTAATATAAATATAAATTTTTTTATTATTATTATTATTATTATTAGGCATACAATTCATATTTATATTTAAAATAAAAACAAAACATAGCTACAGTATACTAACAAAAAAAAAAAATGCCAAAATAGAAAGATAAATTCATAAGCCGCAGAAGAAAGCATACATTTTAAAAATATGTATTTCAATACATTTTGATAAAATTAAATTAAAACTGAGAAACGTCAACATACTATAGATCAATACTACAGACCAGGGGTCTCCAACCCACAGCCCAAGGATTTTTCACTGGTCCGCCAAGCTAATTAATGTTTTCATTGTTTTTAATTTATTGAATTAGTTAGTTTTTTTATTTTGATTATTCATAACAGCTTATAATAATAATTCAAACCTATATTATACTAATTACTTACACTAAATAATAATACAAAAACTCATTGTAAAATAAAAAAAAGTATATTAACAAGCATTAATTTTTCTAAATAAATCTTATCTATCCTTCAATTTCTTAACTTATCTATTCCTCTAAAAATGTTGGCCCGCAATGCCAAAGCGTATCTCATTTTTGGCCCGCCGTAAAAAAAGTTTGGAGACCCCTGCTATAGACAACTATGAGGATAATTATTAAGAATTGGGATGGATTTATTTTACTCTGCCATTTGAACTAATTTGAATGGATTTCAAAGATTTAAAAATTATGTAATTCAAGTTATATAAAATTAGGGTTAAACATAATTTGAATATTAAATCCTGGATTAACAAATAGGTAATCAATAAATAACATACCGAATGCTACTTAACTGGTTTTCTATTAAATTATTTGAACTAGATTACCTAAAGTATAGGTACAAATTTTTAATATGATTGCACCACTTATTTAATCATAACAGCATCTTATACGAGCACTTTTTTAATGTTACAATAAAGTATTGGTTTTTAAACCTAAGAAAAATATTTTATAAGTGCTTAAATATAAATAAAGATCAAGGTAGCTGTAACTTATAACTTAATTAACAGTAAATATGTGCCTAACCCTTGTTTTAAACTATGATTTATGTGGTCATCTAATGCAAGATCACCTACTATACAAATTAAAACCGAACATGCTATTTGAATCAATTGATAACCCAACGTAATAATGAATAAGAAATAAATCAAAATGTTTGAACTTGACACTATACATACTTTTCACGGACACAGCTATGACATAAAACTCCTCCGTATGCTCGTTTAACTGTCTTCTTGCGCTTGCACATACGACTCTTCTCAATGGCCCTAGCAGGCTTGATACCATGTAACTTGATTTTACAGTTACCGCACTTGGGTACACGCTTTGGCTTCTTTAAGTATTGATATACTAACCGTCCACCAGGAGTACGTACCCTGAAACATACATGATATTAAATGTGACGCACACGAAATAAAACAAAGAAAAAATTAAAACGAAACAAGTTCTCGAACCGATCGATACTGTTACTCACATATGCCTCCTGTTACTTTTGGTGTTGTAAGACAGTCGTCTCCTAAATACTACACTTTGACCCATGGTTGGTCCTGAAAGCAATTACAAAACAAACGTGAAAAATGGAATTCGAAATGCACGACAACGAGGGTTAGTTGTGCGGAATAGTTCAGATTGAGTAGGATGAAAAAAAGTTTAATTTACCTTTTTAGTGCCAGTGACGGAAAAAAAGTAATGAACGGATCCACACACGATCACCAGTGTGTGATCGGCAGTCAACAAAACATTAACCAATAATGATAACGTGAAGCGTGAGCATGGAAGAGACCGAAACGCCGTGGAAGAAAAACCCGCGAACGATGTAACTACTACGACTTCAAATTTCCCTTTTTTTAATACACGACGGTCAAACATAAAAAAAAATAATTACACACTAAATATACGTCGATACGCAAAAGTGCATATTAACACATATTTTATACAGGTGTGATTGTGAGACACTGAGACAGGTGATTTGACATAACTAGTTGTCAAATCAATAACAACATAAAATTATTTTGCTTAACAATTTGTTATTTATTATTTTTATACTTATATAACGGACCACATTAATTGATTTATGTCCACCACTAACCAGGCCCTTTAGCCTTGTATCCGTCTGGTGTCATATTGATAAACTGATTACTGACATACCTACCAAAGTATCAAATACGTCCACATAATAATTACATAAACATTAATCACTAATCACTACTGTGATCTCTATCATCATAAAGATAAAATTTAATAACAATGAAATCATTATAAATAATATATCTTTCATCATCCCAAATTGTGACCTTGACATTTTCCGATTGAAAATACAATTGTTTTTGGAACACTTTCCTACTTTCAATTTTTTTTTTCTTACAAAATTAACTTTATAGTATTGTTAGTTTATATTGCCAAATATTATTATATAAGGTTCATCCACTTTGGAATGTATTGACATTTATAATCATATTCATATAGAACTAGAAACTCATATGGTGATAGGTCATTATCCGCCTGTATGTCAACTGATAACATTAAAAAGATTAAAAATTACTCATAAAGTGGTATTCAGAAACAAAATTTAACAATTTTACTTAAAGTCTAAAATTATAACTGATTAATTTTCTATTTTATAATTTTTTTTTTATTATTATTAGTTAACCCGCAGCAATTTAGCCCATTGGGTGAATTGTATAATTAATATTCAAGACTTAAAGGCATAAGATATAAATGCAATCTAAACAACAAAATCACAAAAACTAATAGTATATTATTTGATTAACACCAAATAACTAATAGATACCCGTTTAAAATTATCAGCTTTTATGATTTACGTTTAAATACACTTTTATGATTTAATTTGCTCCTATTAAATAGGTACCATCATTTTTAAGGACAAATAATAACTAATAGCTAACCTTAAAAATTAAAGATGTATTCAATATAATTAAAGTCAAGTTTTTTTTTTAAACTATACAAGTGGTTCAATAAACACATACACAATTGTAATTACTAATATATAATAAAGAATTTATTTTAAATAATTATATGTATATACAGGATGAGTGACCAAATGTTTGTAATGCTAATCATTTCTGAAATGGTAAAATAATTTGAAATATTTTTACACACAGAATTAGCACACCAACACATTTAGCTATAAATATCTTATAAACAAGTCATAGTAAGCTTAATAAAAATAATAAGAAATCAAACAGAGGTTAATATTTTAGCAAAATTATAATATACATAGTATCTAACAATACATAAACAAGTCATACTCGCAGTATAAAATAGTTTTTATACCACCATGTATGAGAAGCTTATATTATAAACATAATAAATAATAATATGGTTATTATTATTATTTTTTTTTTTCGATATAATATAATATAATAATATTATATTAACCAATTTTTAATACATTTTATAACTTTTTTTAGGTCATTATGTATTCAAGGAGTGCATTTTGAAATGAACAATGAAAGAACAACCAACCGACATTTCTCAAGTATGTTACACTCGTCCATAGACATTTTCATCGCTGTACGCAATGTACAAGAAGTAATCTTCTTCGCGGTGATCCTGCAGAAAATAAAAACAACAACAAAAACGATTTGGATGAATAAATGGCATTTAAGTATTGACCTTGGAAAGTTGGAAACACTCACATTATACAATGATCCCATTGTGGCACTGGTTGGTGGAATGACGTTGTTGACGAAAAAGAACAGGGCGTCTTCTGGACGTAAGTGGACGCGCTTCCTGATGAGGAAATAGAACTGGCCGACCGTCAGGTCGGAGGGTACCAGGTACTTTTTCTTGTCGAGCTCGCCGATACGCGATTTAGGAGCCTTCTCAACGATCACCTGTAAAATAAAATTAAAACGTAATAAAAGAATAAGACGACGACAACAAACAACAACAACAACAAAGGCGGCAGCGGAGGAGGAATAAAACAGGAGAAATCCGACATTGACCTTTGCCTCGGTATAAATAAACAAGTCACGTCGTGGACAATGGCCAACAACACTTCGGGAAAAGGAAAAAAACGAAAAGGTAAAAAATGTTCGGGACGTTTCACGAACTCCGAACCGCCATCGCTGTCGTCGTCATCGCCGAGCTCCGTCTTACCGGGACCCTGTCAGGATACTTCTTCCGGATTTTCTCGCCCTCAGTCTTCCTTTTCTCGAAAACGTTGTCTTCTTTGTACTGGAACTTCATTGTGTACCGCGGAACGATACGATTTAACGAACGATAGACGACCTGGCAAACGGGAACGGTCTGTATCGACTGACGAATTACGGAGGAACGGGGAACGAACAGCAGCGGTTCAAACGTTGTAGACGGACTACAGTAACAGTGGTAACAAATAACAATGACAATATACGTCGTAGCTTCTGGCTGGCGGGGCGCGGGGTTTGTTGTTTTCGTTGAGCATGACAGTGCGGAGCGCGGGCGTCAGCTGACCGACGGCCGTACCAACCGTTCAGCCCGGGCGGTGGACGGCTGTGGACGGCCCCTGTGGCCGAGCGTGAGTACTTAGTTCGGCCTACGAACAACCGACGGGTGACCACCGGTCCTGACCTGAAACGACCCGCGACGGCGGTAAGTCAGCTCGAACTCGTTAGCGTTTTAGGCGCCGCGATTGCTGGACCTGCGAGGGCCACCACAGCTGATCGCTGTGGAAACTGCGACGATAATAACTAATAAGAGTATAATAAGACCCATTGGCCACTGCTTACTGCGCAGCAGCAGCGTCACCGCGGATGACGGCCGCCTTTGTTCCGCTGCTTAGCGGTGCAGCTGAGTAGCTGACGTCCGCGTTGACGTAGGTCCTTGTCGCGTAATCGCGCGATACGTAAATATAACTGTAAGCCATTGTTTTGCCGATAAATGTTGCGTGACATATGGCCACATCCGCCAGGCCTGTCCGCTGTTCATTTTCAGAAATATTTTTTGGAAAATCTTAGCACCAATGTCTTTATTCCGTAAAACGTTTTTTCGTTTTTTTTTACAGCTCCGATATCCCCGAGTTGCTTTGTCCAGTGACCACTAACCAGAGGTGTGCACAGACTTCATATTATTATTTAGTATTTACAGGGTGTATACCTGCAAACAAACAAATTGGGGTCTATGCCTCTAAAAATAAAAAATTTTATAAAAATAAAAATGTAGTAATAAAATCGCAAAAATGAATGTCAATAAAACATAGTATTTGTTGGTAAATATTTATAAAAAAAAATATTTATTACATTTAAGCTTGTCTATTAAAGATATAACTTTAATATAATATCCATTTCTAAGACTATTTTTTGAAAAAGAAATTAAGTTTATAAAATAATATATTTAGTTCTTTTGGGCTGTAAAGTATGCAACTACTCGCTTATTGTGCGTCAATTGCATTATTTCGTCAGACACAAGTTTTTGTTATAAAATTACTAATTACATACAATGTTTCTGATTCTACAGAAAAATATATTCGACATTTCGACAACGAGACGTGTAAAAAGTAAAAACTCCTCTAAAATTGACTAAACACTAAAGAGTGAACTTACTGAATATACTATTTATAATACATAATATTATTGTTAATAAAAGTTATAGACTAAAAAAAATGTATGTTAATTCAAGTATTATAATATATAATATTTATCTATATAGAAACTAGAAATAAAAGTAATTAGTGGACAATTTAAGGGTTTTCCATCTTATACCATTGGTTCGAGTTATTCGCCCCAATGAATTGAAAAGAAAACTTGAATTTTCTATTTAAACACATCTTAACGGATTATCGTGTAATTTCATATTAGGTACCTTGTAGCTATTATTTTTAAATTACGTATTTTTTAAAGTTTAAGACTTGTTGTTACTTGTTTTAACAAGGCGTACAACAACATACGCTTATCGCGCATATAACCTAATATAAATAAAAAGTGTACCTATCATTCATTTTTATCTCATAAACAGTTTTTTAAAGTAATAAATATTATGTAGGTACGAAAATTAAATACAAAAGATACAATCATGGGAACTGAACAAAATTAGAGTTTTAGAACTCCCCATCAGGCTCACATATTTCCTTCTACTTATATGATATGTTATATCATTGATTTTAAAATATATTAGTATGCGGTGATGGTGATGGTAATATTGCGATAATCATCAATAATGACCTACATATATAATATATACTATATGGCTATATAAAGGAGAGCTGGCGTAGGCGGTGCTTCACACATTACATTTTTTAAAAATTTGTATTTTTAATTGATTGATGTTTCTCCATCAAAAATATTAAAACTTTGATGGGTTTAAACACACATTTAAGTTATGTCATAATTTTTTTTAAATTTCTATTCTCCTTTAATTATGGATGTATTTCTTGAACAAAATATTAAGTATTTTAGATATTTTAGTACCTATATGTATCTAGTATTAATTTAAATGATAGCCGATAGGTATCTTCTGAATTTACTCCTGTTAAATCATATATAATTTAAAGTTTTTTAGTAATCTCTTTAGTCCTTGCATTATAATATGTACTTACAATTGTATAGATACGAGATACCTACCTATTTGTTTTTATTTGTATAGGTATTAAAAGTAGAATGCTTGTTAATTATTTAAAATTCGTAAATCTTAATATTGTTTAAATGATAGTAATATTTTCGAATGTGTAAGCTAACATTTCACGAGGATTTTTTTTTTTAGGGGGGGGGGGTTACTGCTATTGATAAATTATTTTTACATTTCGCAAAAATCTCTGAGATGCACTTGGACGCGTCAGTTTTCTCTCAAAAAATTCACCAGCCATAATTATAATTTATAAGTTAATCAAAAGTATTCCAAACGCTTCGACCGAGTAACGAGGATACAATACAAACATCTGCAATATGACTGTATACAAGTGATATAGGTACCATAGTTGTACCATACTATTATAGTATACAGCCATTTGACCATCATTATATTAATATAATATATACGACGGTTGACGGTTGAAGACGAAACATGATTTGACGATATCATGTAGCCACGCAATAAATATTACTTAGGTATTTAATATTATTGCATATCGGTAGATGAAAGCAAATGGGCCATAAAAGCTAAAAAGTAAAAACATAATAATTATAGAATATGAATTACATGTAATATTATATATTAGCATATTATACTATTATAGACTATAGAGATGTAAAATTATTCGAGCGTCAGACACTCTCACTATACCGCTACAACAGACGTATACTAATATACTATACAAAAATATATTATTATAATAAATTATTATTAGAAAATTATAGCAAAACTGTGCGATACCTAGTCGACTACGAAAGATTATTGTGATGTCCCAGATAGTGATAAACGAATATCATCACAGGATGGATATAATATAATATGAGAACCGCCGTATATAAAAGTCTAATATTCACTAGTTAGTACCTACCTAGTTGACAGTAACTATAATAATAATTGCGAATCGGTCGCCCGTGTCGATTTCGGTCAACCAATTACAATAATAAAAGACCCCTCATGGCATTTAAAATATAAATTGTGACTTTCGCGCTGCACACGATATTAAAATAATATAGGTAGGTACTATATATTACTATGTATACCTCCTAATTCCTATTCCACATTTTACATTTTAGTTAGGTAGGTATATTATTATTATACATACACATATACCTACCTAGCTAATTTATTTTTTTTCAGATGTAACCTTTTGATAGTATACATGGACTTTGACCTTTTCTATGATAGTGGGACAGATGATAGGCCAGCTATGGTCTTTGTAATGAAATTACAGCTTTAATCTAAACAAATGTAAGATATTCTCAGTGACAGGTTAATTTCTTTACAAAGATCACGGGCCTATAAAATTGAATTGTGCAGTTGTTGAGTGTATATATTGAACAATAAGTATTATAAAAACAAATAAAAAGTATTACATAAAATTTCAAAGAGTGTGTTTTTTATCACATATTGGATTAGCATTATAGTTATCAAAGACCAAAGTGTAAAAACCATAGGTACAACTTTAAAATATTATGCCATTATATTTTCGAAAATACTAATTGCTTTCATTCATTCAAAATTGTTTTTTTCCCCATATTCTAAATAAATAATTCTACTAAATGAATTTTTAAAACTTTTAAGAAAATTTTTTTTAACTTTTGTATTTTTTTCTCAGACCATTGTAAAATGGAGGCTATATTTTGTCGTATACTCATATATTACTTGCATCAAAAAAAAACTACACTATAATATCTGAATTATGTTTTGAATTTTGAGCTACTGCAGACTTAATGACTTTCCAATAAATTAACATACTGTAGGTACCTATTACCTACTACCAATGGCACCGATCACCTAATTTATCTATGACATATTATGTCATAGTATATTTTTTAGATGATGTAGGGGCATTGTAAGGAACTGTAGGGAATCCCGCCGTGGATCCAGAATTTACGTTAAAAAGTAAAAATAAATTATTAAACATTTCATTTTGTAGGTGCTTTGAGATTGTATCTGATTGTGAAATTAAAAAAGGGGGATGATGGGGATCATTATGATTTTACGATGTCATAGCCCCTCTGGGAAGTTCTGTATCTAGGAGGGGGAGGGCAAATGAGTATCCCTGCCCCGGGCGCTGTTGGTATAAGCCGCTCATGTGATCTTAAGTTTATGAAAAATAAAAGTCATGAACATAAAATATGTATATTTATACATATTTCAAAAAAATAAAAATAGGTAATACACTCAGTCATTCGTTGTTTAACACGTTGAATACGAATACTCGATGTACGAGTAACTGAGCGCCCATGGCCGGTGTCATTGTGTCAACGGTGGCGCTTAATTTTCAGCAGGATCAATTAATTCAAAAAATATTTTTCTGGAATTATGATCGACATAAATTGATTGGTTTTTTCCAAAATAGTCGATTATTCCAGTTCTATATTCATAAAGGGACGTATTCCTGGAAAAGGAACGTTTTGTCCAAAATCACTTCCTTTGAACTTAAAAATATACTGTACACATTTTAACTATAACGTTCGTGGTCATTTTATTGTCACATTTTTTTTTTCATTTGTACATAATATTATAATCCAAAAAATCTTGTTGGGGAAAATTATAATGTTAATATATTTTATATTTTTATAAGAATTCTTTCAAATACTTTCGAATAATATGCATTTAATTAGTTCAAGTATAATATTGACATATTCTGTAGGTACCTAGCTACCTATACTGAACCATGTGTGTACCTACTCTATACATATTTTTAAATTCTTTTGCGGGACATATGAAACTACTAAGCTAGACTATTGGATCAATATCATCAATCTCCTTATAGAATTCTAAAATAAATATAGACAGGGCTTAAAGTGGGAAAAAAATCCAGAGTAGACTAATTCCTACACATAGTTTTAAGCGTTCCATAGGTATTTAATTTTATGCATCTATAAAAGTATAATGTATAAAATCTTAATTTGTTAAAAGGGACGCTTTTTAACCACCGCCAGAGGTAGGGGGACTGAGTAGTGAGTCCCTGTGCGTCCCCCCCTTTAACCCCTGAGGGGCAGTGGCGTAGACATGATTTTTGAAAGGGGGGATCAAAAAAAAAAAAGACACATCTTAATGGGAGGGGAAAATTGGAAAATCCCCCACCCTCTCAAAACTTTTTACTAAGGTAGTAATAAGGTAATAAAAAGCCAATGAGCGGATCTGACCCGCTCGTCCTCCCCTGCTGAGGGGTATATACAAGGTAGGACGGTAGGTACTGAGTAATGTAGGTAAGTGAGTTATAGAGTATACCCAGTTATTGCGTACAGACGGACAGACGGTATGTATGAAACAATGGTTCCAACAAAAATATTTGGAATATAGAAATACCCATTCTTTTTGATTTGCGTTTAAATATTTTGTTTTTTGTTTACACCCGGCACACCTCATACCACGACCTATGTAAGGGCACTTCATTTTCAAATTTCCTAGCTCCAGCATTTGCCCTGGGTGGTTGGGTGCACACTGCATTGAAAACCCTCTGCGTCAAAGGTCTGTAGGTATACGCCTATGCATACCTACAA
>WHPZ01582834.1:0-14893 GCA_016617965.1 Macrosiphum rosae | reverse complement strand
AACCAATAGCAACCATTTATAAACAAATATTTCCATCGTAAATCTCAAAATCCCTGTTTGAGCACTTCTATTAATTGGTCGTAGAGTGATGTTATATTATAGCCTATATGAATGGACTATCCAACAAAAAAATAATTTTTCAATTCAAACCAGTAGTTCCTGAGATTGGCGCGTTCAAACAAACAAACAAACAAACAAACCAACAAACTCTTCAGCTTTATAATATTAGTAGATTATATAGATTATTAATTATTTTAGGTAGGCATATGAATTCTAAAAAAATATTTTTTGAAGATTTTAAATACTATATTGCCATATTGTCATATTATATATTTCTATGAGTTGATTACCACCAATTTTATATAGCCATGCGTCCATACAGGTATAAACAGGTCATAACACGTATAAACCAAAAATATATGAAACATTTAACCTAAACCTTGGTATAAGAATACTACGAGTAGTGGGACATATAACGTATTGCATGTCATCTCATATAATAAATGTATAAACTTATAAAAATACTTATAAAATATAGATATACATATACACCATTACTTTTAATTACTTTTGCAGTTGCAATTCTTGCTAGCACAGTAGCACGTTCAGTCTATACTCCATGATTTAAATAATGAATCATCAGGTATATACCTACTTAAGTTCGAAAACTTTTGCCATATATCAAAAATTTGACACAAATACAGGAAAATATATTCCTATTCAAGAACGATTATATAACACTCAGATTTTTAGCATCAGGAGATAGCTTTTTGAGTTTATCCTACTTGTTTAAGTTTCAAATCAGTGTATAACCACAAAAGTTAAAAAGTAGGTAGCTATATGATGTTTAAAGTACATACATTTAAAGATGAAATAAAAGTACCTAAGTTATAATGACTTATACTTTAATGTATTAAAATTTAAAATTAATTATGTATAGGTACCATTTTTATGTACTAAATATCAATATACAATATATAATATAATATAGAGATTAGGACATTAATTACCATACTATTGTTTATTGGGAGTGGGTCATGTTCAAATGGCATATGCTCAGAATAATAAAATAATAATTGAAGTAAGCAGACCATAAATAATTTGAGCACATAATGGTTATACTTCAAAGGTGAGCATGTTAATGAAAACAATTGGAGGTAGTGAATTGACACCAAAATATTCCAAAAATATATACCTAAATCAAAATAACAATAAATATTTTACTCTAAAAATGTTTTAAGTTGATATGGAGACAAATATTAACAAAAATAAATAATAAGTTAAAAATAAATTAAATTTTTTAATTACCACCTGCTAGGACACAATAAGAGTAATTTTTTAAATATGGTTAAGGTACCTAATTAACACCCAGTAATTCGAAAAAAAAGTAACATTTTCAAACGTATAGATCCATTTCAATAAATTGTACAGCCCAGTTAGAGCTGTCTAGATGTCCCAATAATCTCTTTCTACTTCAAATCTATCTAAGTAACATACTAATATATACGTCGTTTTAAAAACTATTTTCTTTCCTTTTCCTGGTTATTGTGGACATTGTGTATATCAAAAATAATACAGGAAAAGGTTCAAATTCCACAAAACATATTTTTAAATTACAACAAAATAACTAAAATATTTGTTCTTTGTTAGATTATGAAATTCGTCCAAATTTAAACTTCTTTAAACGTATATAAAAAATAACATATATTTAATATTTTTAATTAGCAATAATAACAACTGATGAACAACCTAACCATGTATTCAATTTTCATGCTTATTGATAAACAGAAAATGTTTTTATCGATATTTAGAGAAAATAATGCCAAATTTCTATAAATACAGAAAAAAAAAGAGTCGAAATTATACCATGTATGGAAATTTCTAATATAAACATAAGAAAAAATACAAATCATTGTAAAATCAATACATTCATAAATTTACTTTCATATATTCGCTCAGTCTAAAAAATTAAATAAAAATATTAATCAATAGTCAAAATTGTTATAAATTATTAAGAATAAAAATAAAATATTAATAAATTGAACATTGGTTTATATTCGTGTTGATTGGATTTGAAAATTGAAAACAAAGTTGGGTTACTAATGAATATAATAATTAATGTTCATCAGTAAATTTTACTTGTATTATACTATATTACTTTATTACTATAAACTGTATTCCTATATTAGGCTCTAACTTACGTTGGAAACAATTTGAAAAAATAGGGGCTCAGAATGCAAAGTAGGATTCTGATGAAACTTTACAAGTAAACTGCCTATTAGCTATTAATAGGTGAATATTATATTGGTTGGTCCGGAGAATCATTTATATATTGCACTATTTGCACTGAATGATCAGGATTAGAATTGAAAATAGAAGAAGTAAATTAAAATTAGTATCTAATATTTTAAAGTTATAGGACTGGATTGTATAAAAAATAATTAGCTAAAATATTTAACGGATTATTATATGGATGATCTGCAGAATATTATATTATATAATAATTATTAATATGTTATTTTATTTCATTTCTATAAAGCTACTATGGAACTTATATAATTTGGAAATTTATTTTTTAATTTTGCAACAAAATTAATTGATGATATAAAATGATAAATATTTAATAATTTTGCAGAATAGCTTGTTACTTGTTAGGAATCCTATACATATTTAAATGTATAAAACTATACTTCGTAATATTGAGTGAAAGCAAACTTAAAGTTTTTATGCCATAAAATAAACAAATAAATACATTCTACCTATTGTAGATCGCGGACCCCGTGCTGTTTGTACGTAACTTTATAATTTAACTCTAAAGTATCAAAGTTATACCAAGTATGTCACTGAACTCCTCCTAAACGGCTGGACTAATTGTGAATACCGAGTCTGTCGACCAATAATATATCCTCCTCATCCACGAATACGTGGCATTGTTTTATGTACGTAACTTATATGTGAGTATAATACGCTCAATATTTAACTGCGATTCTTATAATATCAAAACACAGCGTACAAAAAAATTAAATGCATTGAATGAATATTCTGATTTCACGGCAACCAATAAATATTATTATTATAGCTTTAAAACCCATGGCGACCATTTAAAAACAAAAATTTCCACCATAAATCTCTAAATCCCCGTTTGAGCACATACCCTGGTTGGACCTAGGGAGGTGATTTGTACCCTATGTGTTATTCTGATGTATAAGCTATATTATTGTAAAGTTTCATTAAAAACCATTCAGTAGTTTTTCCTAGAAAGAGTAACAAATATACTTACAAACTTTCGCGTTTTTAATATTAGTAGGATTAATGATTATATTGTATACTATATAATATCATCCAAATACTGAATTACATAGTTACATCAACACATTATAATGCTATAGCATTATTAAATCATCAAATAACTAACTTTTTAATGATCTCCCTGAATTTTCAGTAGTATTTCCGATATAAGATGATTAATTAATTTATAATCAGTCTACCAGTCACTATTGCGAAGTCATGTAGCCATGTAGGAGGATTTATTTATACTCCTATAATTTATAAAGATCTTTATAATTGTTACTGGTTGGTTCTTACTTCTCTGTGAATCGTTTTCCGATAATCGACGGGAAACGAACAGTGACCAACACAAATTATTGTACCAGCTCAACCTCCTACACGAGCAACCAACGTCCAATATTGACCAAGTACGCCGGCAACCGGCTTTAGGAACATCGCGTAAATCTAAGTAGGTTATAATTTATATATAATATATATATATTTAGGTATATAGATTATACCATGCTTGAAATATACAAGGTTATTGCATATATTATAACCCTTCGGGGGTAGAGTAAAGGGAGCGTAAAGGGAGCCAATAATAATCAAGTATAATATATGTGAGGGAATTTTGTGCTTGTTAGCTGCTTTAGCCAGCGTATTTTTATTGATAAGAAAAATGTATATTTGTATTATCCCTTTACACAGCCATTTTGTTTCTGATGATAACAACCCGAGTCTATTAACTTCCATTTTTAACATCTATATATATTTAACATTATATCTACAAACATTACAAATGCTTTACGATAGTGACGACTTTACGATTGTTGGTCGAACATATATTCTTTTGGTTATTTCATGTGTTACTAGTTAGTAGTTTTTATAAGATATTAAAATTAGGGTTAGACTGATACCAGGGGAGGCTCTAATGACATGGTTGGGGGGGAAGTCATCATTTTCAGAAAATATCGATGATTTTTTTTTGTTATTTTGTATTTAACAGTTTTATTTTTGTAACAGATCTAAACCTACACCGTAAAAAAAACCAAAGATATCATTATTATTATCGGTAGCGGATAGGTATATCGGAGTATTGGGTATGGCCGTATCGGTAAAAACTAAAAGGGGTAACATCACCTCTGTTATTAAAATGTACCTACTTGTAAATTTTGATTATGTTGTGCTTGGATATTAAAAATACAAAATTATACGATTATAAGCTAAATTATTTAAATATGTTCGAACATTAATGCAACAGTAATGAATAATGAATACCTAATGATTAATAATAACTAACAAACCTGTAAACTTTAACTATGGGAAATATTATTCGTTGATACTTCTCATAATCCTTCTCATAACGTTAAAATCGCATGTCAAATCACCGATCTTCTATGATTTTGTAATCTGTACAGTGTAGGCAGTAGGCACTACAATTATTAATGTACTATTGTACTAATGTCTTGAATCTTCATATTATACTTACTGCAATCCTAAAATTTATTTATTTTTCCTGTTCTTTTGATTTTTTCAAACCAATATAAATATGTAATAATATAATACTAAATATAATGACGAATTACGACAATTGACAATCATATTAATAACTGTTACGGCCGTCGAATATTGACACGGATACACGTGTTTCCAATTATCTTTCCTACTATTACTTAATACTAGTTACCCGTAATGTAAATCGTAATATTATTTTAATATACACGTGTTTTAGACTTTCGCACCTATATAAACTGGACGGGGAAAAACTATTTTTGTTTACACAATATGATTACACGAAGAAAAACATCGACATGTTTTCAAGTGTACCGATACTGAATTATCCAAGACGATGTTTTTCCCATGAGGAAACCCACGTGTACGTTGACACCAATTTGTATCGAGTATAGACTTTCTGAGTTTTTTTGGTCTTAATTTTTGAAATGAACAAGAATAAAATAAATAAAAATGAGAGTAAAAACTTAAAAAGCTCGACTGATTGAACGAGCAGCGTGGATCGTCGATAATAAATATTATAATAATAGTCTGTGGTTGTGACATCGGTGCGTGCGCGCTCTCTGTTGGAACAGCCGTTCCGAGTACGATCAAAGTCTCGCAGACACGGACGATCCGACGGCCGCCGAACCGCACCGCCATCCGCCGCGGCGCCACTGCAGAGTGCAGACACTGCGCAGTGCGCGACAGTCGGACCGGTACCGCATGTAGTGGTCGTCGTCGTAGCTGCGCGTTTAACTGTTGCTTCAGTCGCTGCTTAAACCGTGGCACACGTGTTATTACGACCGATAATATACGCGTGTAGAATTAGTAGTCGTATTAATTTATTAATAATAACATTAATTTTATATGAAATTTAAAAGCCACCGTCTATCCCAGTCGTCTCCGACAGCAATCGTTAAGTCCGGGGAGTGGGAAGGTTTTCTTTCCCAATAAGTTCCGTCTCGCCACCGCGGCGATCGTACCGCAACCGTAGGTCATTCGGTCGTCGTTTTCCCGCTATCACGGTCACGTCCGCGAGGCATGCTCGCCCGCGAACAACAGTGGCTGCCTTTATGAGACTGTGTTTCGGCCAGTGGTGTATCCCGTGGCCTGGCCGAAATAGAACGACCACGATTACCGGCGTGCCGACGACCGACGCGTTGCCTCTGCCGGAAGACTACGACTACGACAACGACAGCGTATCGTCCGCAGTAGACGTGTTGTCCGCCGCCGAAGAACCGATGACGCGAGCGCTGCAGCCGTCCGACTCGTCGTCGTCCGCAGGTTCGATCATGTTCGATATTAATACTTACAGCAATGATATTAGCTCACATTTGATATATTATTTATTTGTGTTATTACCGTCTTCGTAGCCAGAAAAATCGTAATAAAAGAAACAACTAGGTGCATAGGTAATAATAACTAATAACACGATAAAAGGGCGTTCGCCGCCGCCGGCCGGCCGGCCGACCGACCGAATCCGTTGCACAAGGTAACTCAGCTGTCTGGTAACAATTGCACAGGTTCGCGCGCGCGAGCGCGCGTGTGTGTGTTGGAACGTCGTCGTTTGGATTTTTTTCTTTACATATAATAACATTGATTATAAATATAATACAATATATACTATTTTTAATTCTTAAGTGTGTCGTGTGTGTTTGTATGTGTGTGTGTGTTTTACATGCTATCAGTCGTCGTGGCGATAACAAAACGCACATATTTCGAGCACCGCGTGACGGACTCTGTAGCTGGCGCGCACGTATGTGTTTTGCGGCGCAGTGATCGTGTTTGTGAGCCGAGCGAGTGCTATAATAATAATAATAAAAATATAAAAACACGATATTTTCGTTCTTGACGGCGCAGTGGCGGTGGCACTACGGCACTCCCTTCCCCCGCGCTCGCCGGCTACAATATCCCCCGCACCCACCCCTCATCCGACGCCACCACCAGCCGTGAAAAAACACCTAAGTTTAATCTCATCGTACACTCTTGCGTACAACTCTCGTAGTCTCGTAGGTACCCACATAATAATATTATTATCGTGGTGGTTGTTGTTATTGTTATACCATGTTCGAAGTATGTAAATGATGGGCAGACGTACAATGGGTAATTTATGGTCGGTGTAGTAACTGGTGTACGCATTAATTGGCGGATTTCCTGAATAATAATGTCCGTGTCATGAGCTGATTATTGGCTATTAAAATCGTATGATTGTAAATCTTATTTGTGTACATACTGCGTACGGCCGTGACTACTTCATATTGAATCATTGATAAGACCTATTTGGCTAGGTGTTTTGTGTATATATATAAATAAGTACGGTGATTGTACGGTATTTACAAAATTAAAGAGTCGACTAATAATAATATGTAAATATGGACATACAAACAGCACAGTACACTGTGGGCCTAAGGGTGATCACTTACACCATAGATAGGTACCGTATTATTTTATATTTTTACATAACTATTGCTGGGTGAATAAACAATTTATTAAATTTAATTGTTCACTAAAAATTTAATGGACCAATCACGGGCCACTAAATTTTTTTTAAGGGACCATTAGCTCACTATTGATTCATTAAATGTTTTGTGCAATCCAGCATAAAAGTGCTAAGGCAAGTGTCCCTCTCTACCATCATCATCAAATCCTGTGTACACCACTGAACTTTTATGTACTGTACCAGGGTATATAAATTTAACTTTTTACTATTGATTATGTTGTCAATAATTATACCTAATAGCGGTGGCGTACGCAGTATTTTTCAATGGGGGGGGGGGGCTTGAAAATTATTTAGTTTTAATTTTATTCTGTCTAGTACTCTAGTCTAATAATTTCAGACGTTTATTTGAGGTAGGTATTTTAAAATAATTGTAACTTTTCAACTTTTCTGATAGAAAAAATGCTCGATTATAAGCTTCGATGCCCGATGTATGTTTTTGGAAGCAAATTGGATCTAGTTGGTACTTTTAGGAGGTCGAAATTGAAAATGCTCAGTGCTTTTTAAAATAATTGGAGAAAAAAAATGAAAATGTATTAAAATAGTTTGGTAACCAGCTTGGTTATACCGTCCTCACTTGGATTGTAATTGATTAATTAAATTTTTTTGTTTCTATAAATGTCAATAAAAAATTATTTATCCGGTCCAAAAGCTTAAAAATGTAATATGTAAGTTCTTATTATACCTATCTAAAATATTAACAATACATAGACATCATGGTTATTTTTTATAAATATTTTAAGTTCAAATTTCTTCAAAACCACAGTTAATTTGTAGTTCAAAACTTATAAAATATTAAATTTGTATAAGCTATGACTAGAAAATTTAATACAAGGCCTTTCATACAAGTAGTGTATACTTTTACCAAAAAATTACAGATAATTTTACGAGTAATTTTAGGAAAATTGGTATGCAAATACAACGTTTTTTCAAAAATGAATTCATTCTGGTAAGACGTATATGAAATTTATGTCTTGCTTATTACAGTTGACAGTTGAAACTTGATAAATATATTTTTTTTTTAAGTAATAATAATACGGGCAATGGGGGTTCTTAAGCCCGTTAGCCCCCCCCCCTCCGGACGCCACTGCCTAATAGGTAGGGATATTATTGATTGAACATTTACCTAGTACCTACCTAGTGTTTATAAAATCTGTACATTTTCAATTTATTATGATAAAATTAGCCATTAGTCATTAGGTAATAATAATTAATTAGGTAACGCATGCATTTGTAATTTTATATTCCAAAAAGTATACAATCATTGGCAAATATCCAATAAAATTAAGTAGGTAATTGGGTAAGTTTCGTAAAGTTTTCCTCTTAAAATGAAGTATTATAATTTAAAACGTTAAAAAACCAAGATAGTTTTGTACTTATTTATAATGGAAAAACTAAACATCGACTAAAAAATTTTTACAACTTCAGAGTTTCATGCGAAGTATTCTTACTTCAAAGATAGTTCTTCAGGTTTTCCCTCGGGTTTTCCTCACTCAGTCACCCTTGGCCAATTAAAAAAACCTAGAAACATCATTCTACCAATACCTAAGCGTTGGAAATATTATTTGTAATCTTAAAAAGCACCATAAATATATAATATAAAACTCAATAATATAAAAATATTCAATTGCATTTAAAATATGGTTAATAATATTTTAAGTTCATAAGCACATGACATTGTATAAACTGTTTTTGTGTAATCAATTGGATCTTTATTAAAAAAAATGAATTAAACATTTTTAAAACTATTAGAGAATTTGATTTAAATGTTGAACAATTATGTATACGATAAATATGTTTTTGCTATTTTTGGGCTGCGAACAACTTTTTCTAACCGATTTTGTGTTACATTACCTATGTGTATTAACATGCCCCTATCAACCGATTTTTTGTTATGAAATTGTAGTACCGAAATTACAATACCTAGGTTGCTCCTTGCAACTGATATATAATGTACGTTACCACGGCAACCTCATTGATACATTATTTTAATCATGTCTATGATTTTCTTGCAACGGAGAAAATATAAATTGTTGTTTAACATAATTTCTACATCTATTTTATGAATGATAACTAGGTACTTAATATTTTCCAGATAATACTATATATTTTGTTAGGGAAAGAAACGAATACAATTACATGCAATTTTGGTCACCTAACTAAATGTGTGCGAACTACAGAAAAACGAAATCAAAATAAAACAAATTAAAATGCTGAATATTTCTGTATGCTTTTCAAAAATTTAAATTCTATCTTTAATAATGCTTTTAATTGATAATAATGTTAAAATATAAGGTTAGTTAACCAAAACTTTTAAACAATAAATAGGGATAGCGGAAAAAATTATTTTATAAAACTAAACATGAATAACATACAATATACCTACATACTTTTTATCTTATCAAAGAGTATCGTTAGATTCAATTAGAGATTAATTTAGGTTTATTCTTTCAGTAGTTCATATTGAGTTCATAAGTAACATCTAAGTATTAGTCAGTATACAGTAGCCATTTGAAATTGTGTTGTCAAAATAATAATTTGAATACACCTATTATATAATATATTATATTCTGTTTATTTCAATAAATTGATAGATAACGAATTAATACCTGCCTAGTATTCAAAAACTAATTTAAAATCTTATGAGAGCTTGTATACTTCACTTAAATTAAATAAATAAATAATAAAAATGTCTTCATTCTTGTTGTAATAATAATGAATTAAGAACAAATAAACAATTATGTATTTATGTCAATTTCTTCAATAGAAAATAAAATATATGATTTATTATTAGTAGTTGGTCTTAAGAGGACGTCGCACCCGCATGTGTTGTCTCCGTCGTACACACTTACGATATACATTTTTGTTCGCTAGTTTCCATAAGGTGCTGCCAGTTTTGATATTAGAATGAATTTACCTATTATCAAATTTTTAGGTAACTACATTATCTGTGTTCTCTCGTCGGTTTTTTACGATATTTTAATATTAAGTGAGTTATGAGCATTTCCAAACCCTAATATTTTACATACTGATAACTCACTTAAAAATTAAAATATCAAAAAAAAACCGAAGAAAGAACACAGATAATGTTGTTACCTAAAAGTTTGATAATAGGTCAATTCATTCTAAAATCAAAAATGACAGCACCCTATTGAAACTAGCAAACGAAAATTTGCCATGTCGGACGTGTGTAAGACGGAGACAACACATGCGGGTGCGACGTCCTCTTAATTTGTTTATTTGTTAAAATTAAGATATACTATTCAATACATATATATTAGATATATTTAATTTTACACTCATTAAATTCCTTATAATGTTTAGTACTCATATTTTAGATTATGAGTATAAAATTGTAATTTTTATAGGTATTTCTATCACCGAAATATTGGTTATTTCTTAACCATGAGATTCTGAGAAGTGGCTAACACCCAGTCCGGTATCCTTCTCGGTTTTTAATTATTAAATGTATTAGGTAATTCCTTTTTTTTTTATATACAGGGAATTCTGTTCCCTACTATAAAAACGTATAAAATATATCACGTTTTTAACAATCGGGATAATTTAACAATCTTTTTTTAATTCCCTTATTGAATCCTAACACTCTAATGAATATATTCGCCCACGTCTGTCGATTTGAATAGATATTATTATGATTTTAAACGTCGGCGTTGCATTTTGCCAACGTAACTTTGATCGAAAAGCTAAAACGTGTATAATAATGTGTATTAATACTATTTCTATAAATATATTCCGTCATTTTAATTCATCGTTTTTGGATGATTATCAACGAAGGAAGAGACGTTTTTGTTTGTTGAACCACGTAAATACATAATCACGTTTTAAAATTAGTTTTACAAAACTTCTGTAGCTGTTACCAAAACCGGTGTTTATCTCATGAACTAAACTGGTTTTTGCTGGACAACCGTTTACTATCGCTTTCTTTCACGTGTTTATTGTGTTTTAATCTTTTCTCATAATCCCTTCAAATCTCACATAATTGTGATTTTAAATAAATTATTTTCCGATTACAATTTTCTTTTTGAGTTTCAATTTACAGGTATGCTAGAGGTATCAAAAAATATTTTTCTTTTAATAATATGATTTATTTTATTTGCAAGAGTTAATTAATTATCTGATACTCTGATAACTGATAATCATGTAATTACTAATGAGTAATGAGTATAGGAACGCCTATAAAATACATTGTGTTAATTGTATTATTTACTTTTATTACTATAAGCATATTATGAACAGGCCTCAATTAATATTACCTTAACCTTAAGTTAGTATTTCCTTGTAAAAGATATTTTGTAAGGCGGTGTATATTATTTTGATTATAGCTGTTCTAATTAGGTATTTTATAATAAACAAAAAAACATTTGGTAGTTATGTATTTATGATACATTGATGCACTTGATACAGTACAATTATTGAATTACACATATACATATTTTATACGTACAAGTTTATTGACAATTTGTGGTCAAGGCTAAAACTTCTAGCTAAATACTGCTTTCGGTTACTCTTGAATATATTTTGTTCTCCCCATTTAATTTTAAAAATAGGGCCTTTTGGCTTAAAATTGTATTGTTATTTTAAACGATTACGCTGTTTCAATACAAATATTAAATTTATCTCCGCGCTGTTTCTTTTATCTCACATTCCCCCTATCAAATTACAAGTCTGTACCTATTATAGTGTGTAATATACAATTGTATCTATCGCTGTGGTGTATATCCTGGTTATATGTATATAGTTTGTCAATGTATTAATAATATAAGACTGTCTAATAATATTATGTTCTATTTCTATATTAATTTAAGGAATATATGTGTTTATGTGTATTACTATACATAAAATAGTATACATTTTGATCCTAAATTTGGTTTGTAAATGTATACATTTTTATTTTATATTTATTTTAACTTTAACTACTTGTCTAATTTAGTGAGGTTAATCCTCTCAATATTCTCCAATATCTGCTTATGCATTTATAGTAATAATTTAATCTATTTTGTTGTTATATGTTTATAATTCATTAGTTACTGTATGACTATATTGACTACATTGAATTAAATTAAACCAAACATAAATTATGAAAAAGAAAGGAATGCACATTATAATATAATATTGAATATTTAGTATATTATATTATAATATTATACAAACCATGGTTTATAAAATGAATCGATTTAAAGTTTCACAATATACGAATGTAGATAGACGAATAATTATAATAATTTATTAATTTATAATATTATAAAATTATATAAAATAATAATTAGTACTATCAATAATAACATCGTTGATGATGATAATAATAATAATATTCATCAAAATTAATAATCATTACAAATCTGATCACTGCTTAATTATTATAATACTTTCACCGTTCAGCATATCATAATATGAAGAATTACTGTTGTTTTATGAGAAATAAAAAATCTAATATAGGTATATCTTACTTCTTTTTGAAAAGTTGTCAATATTAGTTTTTGCATTCTACTACAATTTATATCCTGTCTAATTTTCTAAATGTGACATGATAATGCTAAACATCTGATTCATATAAATACAATTAGTTTAATTTGGTTTTATCTTAGGATCTGTTTTAGTCTTTTAGGTGACACTGAAAAATAAGTTATAAGTTATTTAATTAAATTCTCGATTAAATTATAATCATCCTAATAATTGCTTATTATAGTTAATGAACAATAAAGTAATCTTGCTATTCTTGCTAGGTGTCGAACTTCAAAGTACAATACTATATGGTTTGGCTGATGAGTCATACCAAAAATAATGGTTTATTGCCATAATACCGTGTATCAGGTCGACTCACTTGTTGTGTTAGTATGCAATACTATCAAGTGAAAAATGTTATCTTATCTTATTTAAGCTAAAATTAAACAACGTTTAAAATAATTTTATCTCATATAGCTGAGCCATTGATTGAAGGCTTTATTATTTGTTTTTACATTTTAATAATTTAATAACTTATCCACGTGTTCAACGAGTACCTACGGCAAATGGATAATGATTAAAAAGCATTAAATTATATCAAATACGATTATTTTTAAATTTTCTGCATTTGCAGTGTACGATATTCACATTATACAGTAAAGTTGTAGTACAGGGGTACTACAGGTACATTAGGTGATAAAAATAACTATTTCATGATGTTAAGTTTTTCTTGAAATAATTTGATAACTAATGTATAATAATTTATTTATGTGTAGTACTTTTACATAACTGGGGTATTTCGATTAATTTTAACTTGATTACTATTCTACAGAGTGTTACAAATGACAAAATTTATGGGCTTGGTTATTATTATTTATTTAATACTTTTATCTTTTTACTATTATAATTATGAATTGTTTGATGTTGGTATTACTAGTATTCATAAATTACGTATATTACCTATATTGTTGAACTGCCCAATTCTAATTATCAATTTATAGAATTACCTCGAGAATTATTGATCACTAACTTACAGTATACCATTATCTTTTCTTGTATAGGAAAGTGAATCTAATTGGTAGTTAGGAGGGGGAGGGGTCAAAAGTAAAAAATTCCCAATAGTTTTCAAGTGTCAGGGAAAAATTAAATATCCTTAGATGCATACAATTTTTAAAAATATTTTGACTGTTCTTGAGATATTCATAGGCATAAGAAATTTTAAATTTTTATTAGGTAGTTTTTTTAAAATTATTGTTGATAAAAAATTTTTTCGGTCGTTCAAAATACTTGAAAATTATTATTATTATTTATTTGCAGAAAAAATATTACATAATATACAAAAACACTTTTAATATTTCTGCACACCTTTAAGTTGATACTTGTGTTGTAGGTTTAATACTACGTTCCTCATAAAGTGTTACAATAACAGTTTTAAAATACGTAATAAAAATATGTACATACGCATGATTTTGTATAATAAGCTTTTAAAATTCAAAGCTTAGATAAAAATAGATTTTTTTTATGAATTTCTTTGCCATTTTTCGAATTATACATATTATTTTAATTTGAAATAATAGTTTCATATTGGTTATTTCTTATAGCAATAATTTATAACGTTCAGAATAATTATAAATAAAAAAAAGGTGCTCTGCTGTAGAGTAGGTTACAAGTGGGTCACTGTATAATGGTTGATATTAAATTTGAATTCAATGATATAATATCATTGTATAAGAAAAACGATTCTGAGCGAAAACGGTTAGTCAGCCTATGATATTACGAAGTATATTTATTATATGATTATATTATTGTGGATAAAATAATTTATATATTTACCTAATTTACGTGGACCCTTGTTTCAAATTTTCAATCCTTGGCTATAAAAATTAAAAGTTGAACATTTTATAAATGTTTAACAACAAAATAATTATTATACATTTTAAATTTGATAAATTTTGTCAAAATTTGAACTTTAAATGCTTATAAAAAAAAATTGTGCCTATGTATTTTTAATATTTTTCAACTGCTTTTGTAAAAATATATCAGGCCTTGCATTAAATTTTCATGCTTTTTTACCCAACAAATACAATTTTATTGATATTTATAGAAAAAAAAACTAAAAAGAATGGAAACTGAAAATGTCCGTTAAGAGCTCAATATAAATCAAAATATTTG